>AWOL01S0146311.1:0-23384 GCA_000715115.1 Nicotiana otophora
TAATTGTTACAACTCTGGATATCACCTTTGTTCTTATATAATGGGACCACCGTACTCCACCTCTACTCATCCGACATCCTCTTCGCCTTAAAAATAACATTAAACAACCTAGTCAACTACTCCAAACCTGCTCTCCCCATAATACTCAAATTCATGGTGACTCTCGGAATGCTCTAATTCGCCTAGCATAATATCCTGATTCCCTTCTTCATTCAGAAGTTTATGAAAGTAAGTCTGTCATCTCCTCTTAATTTAGGCATCTTCCATTAATACACTACCATCTTCGTCCTTGATGCATCTCACTTGGTCCAAATCCCGAGCCTTCTTCTCTCTCAACTTGGCCAGCCGGAATAACTTCTTCTCCTTGCCTTTTTTACCCAGTTGCTCGTACATACGACCATAAGCCGCAGTCTTAGCCTCTGTGACCGCCAGCTTAACCTCCTTCCTAGCTGTCTTATACCTCTCCATGCATGCTTGCCTCTCCTCCTCATCTATGCTCCCCACTAACTTCAGGTACGCCGCTTTCTTAGCTTCCACTTTACCTTGAACCACTTCATTCCACCACCAGTCTCCTTTGTGCCCACCAGAGACGCTCGTCGAGACTCCTAACACCTCTCTCGTAGCCTCCCTAATACAGTCTGCTGTCGCTCACCACATAATGCTCGCGTCACCGCTGCTCCTCCAAGCTCCCATAGCCGACAACCGCCCCTCCAACTCTTGGGCTTTATCCGTAGTAATAGTAATAGAATATTATATAAGACTTCAAAATATGACCCGTCAAATTTTTAAATGCCAAATTTGTTTGCAACAGCTTTTCTGTGACAAATAATGAGCAAAACACATAAGTTTAAGTAATTTTAATGTTTGTAGCATTACACGAGAAATTATATAGCAAAATGCATGCAGATTCAGATTTCATCTATTATATAGGAACTGATTCAAACAAAGATATTAAGATAAACAATATAATAATGTCTTTTTCTCTTGTAATTTTGAATATTATATATCTTTTTCTTCTGGTTGAAGTTGCCTATTGACACTTTTCTTGATTTGTTTTATTTATATTGTAGGATTCACTCTCGGACATACGATTCAGAAGACCTGAAAGAAATTGACTCTGTTAACGGTCCTCAGGTGCAAGAAACATAGATCATTTTGCAAAAAACAAGTTTCCAAAGTCGAGCAACACGAATGCAAGTTTACCAAACATCATACCTCTTAGTCGTCGACGAATTTGAGCATGCTCTTCTGATTCACTTCTGAGGTGCGGAGCAACATATTTAATATTTTCCATTTCCTTTGGCAGCGGATAGAAAACTTCTCTAGCTGTTGCCTTCGCATCTGTACAGTATAGAGTGCTCTCAGCTTTCTGCCCTCCCTCTTGTTCTTGATCTTCTCCTTGTGCTTCTTTATTAGTATATTTTTTCTCTTTAGATCTTTCATTTGAGGAGCTCTTATCACTCCTTGGATGCATGGGGTGGAGATAGGATTACTGCCAAGGGGTTAAAAAAAAGGAAAAAGTTAAAAGGGTTGTAGTTAGTGAGAATAGAACTAATGACTTTACAAAGGTTTTGAACCCCTTAACCACTACGCTATGTTTTTGGGCTATGTCAGGAGATTCAAAACATAATATATAGAGGTAAATAACAGATTTGCCTTATATATACGGTGTAATTTTTCGGCCAAGGGGTTCGGGTGAACTCCCTTTCGCCCCCGCTTGGAGGCACTTCTCCAGCAAGTTATCTCTTTTCATCCTCAAAAGAATCTAGAACTGAAGATTTGGCTGAATTGAAGTATTATTTGGAGAAATTTTCATTTTGCTGTATGCAAAATTTTGTGTTTACGAAAAAAAATAAAATTGAAAAGCTCACAAGTATGATGCCTGCTTTTCTATTGTGGATAATAAAAGGAATATTGTCTTGGTCAAGGTTTAGATAATCATATTTTAAGGTGTTATTATTCCACTCATTCTTAAAATTGCAATAGTGTTAGGAATTTTTTCCTTTTGCATTTTTAACATTGTTATAGATTAAAAGATAATCTATTAACTGATGTAAGCCAAAAGCATTGTTTCTGGAATATGTTCTGCTGGAAAACCCTGATGATTATGTAATCCTGCCATCTCAAAAGAGTAATTGCAGCAAAAGCAGATGAATGGTACAGCAGTTCAATTAAGTTGTCAAAAATGTCCTATAAAAATCTTCAGAACTTGTGTGGGGGAACAAATTCGCAGAACAAGTTGCAGTGGTTATGCCAGGAAATTGAATTCTATAGAAAGACAAGAAGGTAATAAGAGCAAGTCGATCACTACATAATGGTCTTCCGAGAATGTATTTATCTCACATCTAAGGGGTGGTTGGAAAGAAACTATCTCGAGATTAGTTATTCCATCCTCCCGTAGGAATAAAAAAAACACTACAATCACGTAATAACTAATCCTGAAATTAGTTATACTGTAATTTTATACTAACCAAACATAGGAGAAACTCATCTAAAATTTAATCCCGGAATTAATTATCCCTTATATCTCGTACCAAACGAGTCATAAGGGATCAAATTTCGAAGAGACTAATTAAAAGATGAGTCCAGTAAGAAAATACTAAGACTACCAATCACTCACAAGAGACAAATGTGTAAGTTAAGCATCCAGTATTACATTCCCATTTTTTAGTTGGACAGGAAAAGTCTTAAAGAAACTTATAGTTTTTTCAACAATCTCACTTTATAGCTGAATTGAAATATTAACCTCATATCATATGCACACTTCTTGATGCTGATTCAACATAAAATAACAAAATAGTGTTTCAAAAGCATAATTTCTCATCAGTAAATTGGAACATAAAATTTTATTTAAATTTGCAGTTTCAGATAGTGCACAAGAATATCAACAGCTACACACTAATCGTTGGCTGCTTAGTCGTTAGCTTACTCATAAAAGCACCCCTAGCTCTCTTAAATGGATGGAAGATATAAGACGATTTCAGTCTTGCTTCTCAGCAATTTTCTTTGCTGCATTTTCATTTTGAGCTATGCTTTTCTGTTACACATGCAATCGTTTACTCCGACTTTATACAGCAAACCAAAGAAACACAAATCAAGATCAAAATTACTTTTTTTGTTTCTCAGCCAAGGGTATATCCTAATGGTCAATGACGTTGATTGAGAACCATGAGGTCTTAGCCCTTAGGTCCAAATCCCGATGGACGCAAAAACACTAGGTAATTCTTACTATGTGATCGTGATTCTTTTCATATGTTCAAGCCTTCATGGACAGAATTACCTGATGTCTGTGAGGTGGTATACGGTAATAGGTAGACGTGAAATTAGTTGAGGTGTCCGAAGGTTTTATCATTTTGACCAAGAGTTATAAATTGGGGATTTTAGAATGCTACAAGCCTACAACCTCTGACTTTCTTTGATTTGAGCCACAATTTTAATCTGCTTCTAATGTATTTAATTTTGTTGATTTGTTTTATTTTGTTATTTTGAGTTTACATGAAAAAGATAGTTGGTTTTTAATTGTCTGAAAGTTTCTGTACTATGACTTCTGATTTTTGAGCCGTGGTAATTTAGGTTCATAATACCACAAGAGTTGCTTGAGCAATGGAGTTGTGTTATGTAGTGTCGTAGTGTTTAGGTTTGTTCGAAATTCCATAGCTCATCTTGGCTATCAAATTTCATTTTAGAGAGAGAGCATACACATAGAAACACACCACTGTACTTACAGTCTCTATCTCTACTTTCGACTGCTTTCTATCAAACATTAAACTTTAGTAGGATTAAAAGAAACTATCCAATAAAGTAAATTAAAAAGGCCGAACTAATTACTGTATCATTGTGTACGGGTAAAATCGGCGATAATGTTTACCCCGATTTCTCGATGAGAAAACGGAGGGAGAGCACGGATACACAAAATTGTGATCGAGGTTAGAAACCTTTCGTATCGAGATCCAGGAAGAGTGAACGATGTGTCCGTCATAGCGACGCATCCCGAGTCAAAAATAAGTTCTAAGATCTCGGGAGGCACGGTGAACGGTTATGCATGACGGATAGAAGGCCGCTACTCGCCCTCAACCGGATATCACAGCGTATATCTTGCTCGATGTCGATTATGGATCAGTAATTACAGAGAAAGGAAGATTTTTACCTTTTTTAGACTTGCACGAGGGTTGAAACACTCCTAGTATATAAAAGGAAAATTTTTCTTTTGTAACACACATGGTAACACGCAAATCAAAGCAATACAAGTTTTTTTTGTCTTTAAGCTATTGTTAAAGTTTGGCTCATTTGTTCTGTTCATCATTCACGGATGGACTTGAATCGAGGGTCCAACCGAGGACGAGGTCATTAGTCTGTCTAAGTTTAGGCTTGGCCATAATATTGCAATTCGTTTGAACGTTTATTTCATTTCTAACTCATTTATTTGATATTCTTGATTGTTCGTGTTGGATTAAATCACATATCCTTAAAACCATATACAAATATAATTGTTACCCAATTTTGGGGTAAACCGTTTGACGTCCACTGTAGAGCTACGGATAATAGTGGTGATTTGATACGAATCTCCGTAACACACTATATTTTACACTTATTCTTTGAAGGCTTAATTTTAGATCAACCTAAAAATGTCATACTCACAGTGAAAATAATAATTTGATACCCAGCAACGATGTGCCTCCTGCCGATCCTAACGGTGCCCCAGTTGCCGACCCGGTCGATGTTAACTCGCAGGTGGCTATCAACATCAATTTACCAATTGATCCCGAAAATAGTGTTCGTGGGGGACCCCGACCAATAGCTCGAGAAGCGCCTAAAGGCGAAGGTGATGGGATAAGCCTACGACTGATTTTCGAATTGGTGCAAGCTCAACAAGCAGCAATAGTGCAACTACAGAATCAAAACCACGCCCCCAACAGGGTCGAGCCCGAACAATCCCGGAAAAATACTCGAAGAGACGAACAAATCTCCGAGAGATCGGGTGAAGTCGAACCCGGGGTAAGTCCTGAGGTAATGAGAATGCTTGAAGCGTTGAACAAATGGGTGGAGTCATGTGAGAAAAATATTGAGGCTAATGACAAGAAGGTGGAAACATACAATTTCATAGTCGATCAGATCCCGGGAGCACCCTCGATATCGAAGAGGCGGACTCCAAGAAATTTATCCAGAAGCCTTTTCCTCCGAGCGCACCACCAAAGCCGATCCCAAAGAGGTTTCGTATGCCCGATATCCCCAAATATAATGGGACCATAGATCCAAACGAGCATGTGACTTCTTACACATGCGCGATCAAAGGGAACGACTTGGAAGACGATGAGATCGAGTCGGTGTTACTGAAGAAGTTTCGGGAAACTTTTTCCAAGGGGCAATGATATGGTATCACAACTTGCCACCAAATTCCATTGACTCGTTTGCTATGCTTGCATATGCTTTCGTAAAGGCCCATGTCGGGGCCATCAAGGTCGAGACCAGAAAGTCAGATCTTTTCAAGATTAAGCAAAGGGATAACGAGATGCTCAGGGAGTTCGTGCCAAGGTTCTAGATGGAACGGATGGACCTACCACCGGTTGCAGATGATTGGGCCGTTCAAGCATTCACTCAGGGTATCAACCCCCGAAGTTCCTTGTCCTCTCAACAGATAAAAAAACATTTGGTGGAGTATTGGGAGGTAACTTTAGCTGACGTCCACAACAGGTACCAGTCAAAGATCAGGGTCAAGGATGACCAACTCGAGGACCCTTCTAGATCTGTTTATCCCATCAGGGCCGACGATAGATCTAAGAGGGCCATTAATGAAGAGCCAAGACCGGCCCGAGACCGATGTCAACCATACAACGTGGACCGAAGGGGAAATGGATTCGGGCATCATCCCGCAATGAACGATAAGAGAAGCGATCGAGGGCCCGATGACTGAGGCCTAATGAGCAAAAATAGGTTTGATAGGCTGCTCAGGAGCAGGGAAGCACCAAGATTGTCAGAATACAACTTCAACATGGACGTTGCCGACATCGTTCCAGCCATAGGACACATTAAAGAGACCTAGTGGCCCCGACATTTGCAGTCTGATCCTACCTAGAGATATCCCAATTTGATGTGTAAATATCACGTCACTAACTGTCACAAGGCCGAAGATTGCCGACAGTTAAGAGAAGAAGTTGCCTATTTATTCAACAATGGGCACCTCCGAGAATTCCTGATTGATCGAGCCAAAAACCACTTTAGGAACATAGACGCCAACAAACAGGTGAAATAAGAGGAGCCTTGGCACATGATCAACATGATCATCGGAGGATTCGATATCCCCCTAGGACCAATGATAAAGTGCACTAAAGTATCTATCACAAGGAAAAAATGCACAAGGGATTATGTTCCGGAAGGAGCCATTTCGTTCAGCGACGAAGATGCCGAGGGCATTGTGCATCCTCACAATGATGCACTGGTAATATCTGTACTTATCAATAAATATTGAGTTAAACATGTGTTGATTGATCCGGGTAGCTCGACCAACATCATCAAATCAAGGTCGTAGAGTAATTGGGGTTACCAAACCAAATCGTGCCAGTAGTATGGGTATTGAACGGGTTTAACCTGGCGTGTCAGACCACTAAAGGAGAAATAACCTTGCCAGTAAACACCGTCGGGACAATCCAAGAAATAAAGTTCTACGTTATCGAGGGAGACATGAGGTATAACGCTCTATTTGGAAGGCCATGGGTTCACAACATGAGGGCAATACCCTCGACCTTGCACAATGCATTGAAATTTTCCACACCGGGATGAGACAAAATGGTCTAGGGAGAACATCCGGCCACAAAGGAGATGTTCTCTATCAACGAGGTAATCCTGGTGTCTGTAGTTTCAACATAAAGGAATGCGAAACCGACCAAAAAGGAAAAGATTAAATAGCAATCATTGATACGGGCCTCGGACAAAACGGAGAAACAAGAGGAACGAGGAGCAGACGAAGAGGACGATTATGGTGTACCGAGATCATTCATAGCCCATGATGACACTGACGCCACCAAATCGACTGTTGAAGCATTGGAGCAAGTCATATTAATCGAACACCTATCGGATCGAACGGTTTACCTAGGCACGGGGTTAAGCCCTGAGCTCAGAAAAATCTTATTGATTTCTTAAAGCTAACGTCAATTGTTTCGCTTGGTCTCATCTTGACATGATAGGGATCCCACCGGAGGTAACCACTCATAAGTTGAGTTTGAACCTGAAGTTCCATCCGGTTAAGCAGAAGATGAGGCCACACTCTGATATCAAACATGCATTCATCAAGGATGAGGTATCCAAACTTCTTAAAATAGGATCCATCCGGGAAGTTAAATACCCGGACTGGTTAGATAACGTAGTGGTAGTACCTAAGAAAGGAAATAAACTTAGGATGTGTATGGATTATAAATACCTGAAGAAAGCCCTAAGGATTCTTTCTCTTTCACTAACATCAATCGAATGATACTCAGTTTTCTCGATGCCTACTCCGGGTAAAACCAAATTCGGATGGACCCAGACGATCAAGAAAATACCCCTTTTATAACCATATTAGGCACCTATTGCTATAACGTAATGCCGTTTGGATTAAAGAACGTCGGTGCCACCTACCAATGCCTAGTAAACCGGATATTCGAAGAACAAATTGTAACGACTCGACCAATCATTTTGAGTGTTTTAGCCTCGATCCCCTATTTATTTTCTCTTCTATGATATATTGAGGTTATGTAACTTGCCGATGTGTTTGGTTTTGGTTTCGCGTGAGTTTCGAAGTAAAATGGGACACATAGTCCCTAAGTTAGAGGTTTAAGTTGTAAAAGTTAACCTTAATTTGACTTGTGTCCAGGCGACTTCGGAATGGAGTTTTGATGGTTCCAATAACTTTGTATGGTAATTTCGGTCTTAGGAGCGTGTCCGGATATTGATTTGGTGGCCCGTAGGTGATTTCAACATGAATTGGCAAAAGTTGGAAAATGAAAGATTTTGGAAGGTTTGACCGGGAGTTGACTTTATTGATATCGGGGTCGGATACCGATTCCATTGGAATCGGTCTGTAATATCATTTATAATTTGTGTGCAAAATTTAGAGTCGATCGTAGTTGTTTTGGTATGAATCGGCATTGGTTTCAGAATCTGGAAGTTCATAGTTGCATAGGTTGAATTTGGGTTGCGATCCGTAGAATTGATATTGTTTGATGTGATTTTTGGTCTCGAGTAGGTCCATTATGTGTTTTGGAACTTGTTGGTATATTCGGACGGGGTCCCGGGAGCCCCTGGTGTGGTTCACATCGAATTCGAACTAATTTTGGACTTAGCTTCATTGCTGAAGTCCCAGGCCTGCTGGTGTCATCTGCGAAGGGCTTAACCGCAGGTGCGGAATTGAGGGTGTGGAATGTGAAGCGCAGAAGCGAAAGAAGAGCCCAGGGTTAGGCTCACAGGTGTGTACACCTGGGCGGAGGTGCGCCTTCGTAGGCGCGACCATTTCCTCTGCATAAGCGAATTGGAGGAGGGGCTTTGGGCAGGACAGCAAGTGTGGTCTCCTTCTCCGCAGTTTTTATGCAGGTGCGGCGTCGCAAAAGCGACAAAAAGGCCCGCAGAAGCGAGGATCGCTGGGCAGAAAGGCCTTGTTTGAGGGTTAATCTTCATAATCCATTTTTGGACTTAGAGAGCTCGGTGGGAGGCGATGTTTTGAGGGTTTTTCAGAGATATAATTAGGGTCAGGAATCCTAACTCGGTTTTGGTTAATTTACATGAATCTATTGTTAATTTGATCATTAAATTAGTGTTTTGGAGTTGGAAATTTAGGAAAAATCTGTGAAACTTCTTAGGCTAAAATTTGGGAAATTGAAAGGATATTTGAGGTCAAATTTGAGTAATTCTTGTATGGTTGGACTCGTTATCAAATGGGTGTTCGAATTTTGTAATTTTGGTCGGGTTTCGAGATGCGGACCCGGGTTGACCTTTTGGGCTGACTTTTTAATTCTTTGCAAGGACCGCAATTTCATTGTTTGAATTGGTTTCCTATAGTTATATTTATAGTATGAAATAATTTTGGCTAGATTCGAGCCGTTAGGAGTTGGATAATCGAGGGAAAGACCTACTAGTAGATTGATTTAGCGTGATCTGATTTAAGTGACTTGCCTAACCTTGTGTGGGGGAATTACCCTTAGGATTAGTGTTGTTGAGATAACTGTGATGTGTGAAAATCGTGTACGCAAGGTGACGAGTGTGTGTACGGGCTAAATGTGGAACTTACCGGTTTAACTACGTAGATTCCTTTCTTGCCTTAATTGAGTTATTTTAACATGTTATCCTCATCATCATTAGTATAATTTCACATGATCTATTTGTCTTATATCTTACTTGCTATTTGCTCTACATGTTTAGTTGAAGCTCTTGTTTTCTTTATTCCGTATTCATTATTTAGTTGTTGAACTCTTTACTTGAAGCTCTGGAAATAGCTGGTTGTTGAAATTGGTATTGAGTTACAAAGGTCGTAATTCCTATTGAGGCAAAGTGTTAAGTTATGAAATATCATTTTATTGAGTTATTCACTTCTGGTTTTTATTGTTGAGACTTTGTGTACATTGTGGTTGAGCCGTGGGCTCCTTATTGTGAAATTCTGTTATTGTTTGGTTTCTCTGGCAAGTTGTGATATTGGGCACTTGAGATACGATTTGCGATACGTTATGATATTGATACGCATGTGGTGATATAATATTTTGGGGTTGAAACACATGCAGTGAGATAAGGTGGTCTTGATACGCGTGGCTAGTAGGGGAACTACTAGAAGTCATATAGTGTGATAAGGTAGGCTAAAACGCGGGATGCTATTTCGGAAAAAATAATTTTCACAACTAAATGTAAAAGCTCACGCGGTGATATGGAACTTGAGGAGGTTTGATGTTGTTTGGGTCATTGTGGATAGATTGACCAAATCTACGCATTTTATTTCGGTCATGACTTCTTACACTTTAGGGAAGTTAGAACATATCTACATCAGAGAGATTATATGTTTGCATGGTGTGTCAATTTATATCATATCGGATTGGGGCATTAAGTTAACACTACACTTTGAGAGATATGCTCAGTGAGAGTTAGGCACGCAGGTCGAGCTTAGTATTGCATTCCACTCATAGATGGATTGACAATCTGAGCGGACCATTCAGATCCTTGAGGATATGCTAGTGGCATATGCAAACGTGTGACACGTATCAATGCACTTGTCCTCGAGTGGACCACATACATAAACCTTATCGTTCAAACATCAAAAGAACATATGATACCAAAAACCAGGTCATGCTTTTAGGTTTGCATTTTCCCTGAAAAGACCTGGAGGAATATGTAGCCATACGTCGTGTACATTGCACCTGTCACGACCCAGAATCCACCTAGTCATGATGACACCTAACCCAACCCATCAGGTAAGCCAATTAACAAATATTTGGTTTAATGAGATTGATTAAGATAATAAATGATAATACACCGCTTTTATACAAAAATTTCCCAGGGACTAGTAGTATAAATCATGAGCTTCTAAAATTAGAATTTACAAAGCTGGTATGAAATAAATACATCATTTGTTCTAAATGTACATAAATAATATTTTTAGAAATCTAAGACTACCATGAACAAGAGGCAATTACAACTAGAACACAGGTACGCCTTCAAATCCAGCTCCCATCGATCACAGCAACATCAACATCCAACATCTGCACGCAAGGTGCAGAAGTGTAGTATGAGTACAACTAACCCCATGTACTCAATAAGTAACAAACCTAACATTAGGTTGAAAGTAGAGACGAGCTGGGACAAGGGTCCCTGTCCAACTTCAATAACCAGCAACAATTCATAACAATATGATAAAATAATATAAGAGAAATAACCTAGAGGTATTATGCTAAACTCGTTCACATTTACGAAAAATAGGCATACTTTTCCAGTATATCAATGAAAACCCAATCTTTTACCGAAATCACCAAATAGGAGAACGTTTGTAAAACTGTGACTTTTTCCAAAAACCTTTCAACAAGTAAATGTTTTATTTTCAAATGGCATGAGAAAAATACATCTCTATTCCTACATGTCAATGAGTATGTGAAGTCATGAATGACGCAATATCGTACAACATGAGGAAAAATGCATCTCTATGCCTGTATGTCAAGAGTGCATGTCAATGCGATGCAACTCAGTGATAAAAACATATGCGTACTCTCAGAGTATCAATTCACTTAGTCCTCCCAGTCACTCAGTCCTCATAGTCACTCAATCCTCCCAATCGCTCAACACTCGCATTCGGTACTCAGTAGGTACTGCGCTCACTGGGGGTATGTACAGACTCCGGATGGGCTCCTTCTGCCCAAGTGCTATAACAAGCCAATCATGGCATAAATCAATAAAACATGATGTGGCGTGCACCCCGATCCCATAAATATCCTCACCATTAGGCCCTCGGCCTAACTCAGTCATTAATCTCTCTAGTCTCTTAGGCTCACAATGTCATGAAAATCAGCCCAGCATGATGATGTGATGTATCAATAAATGGTAACAAATACTGAGATATGATATGCAAATAAATGCGAATGACTGAGTATGTAATTGCAATGTAAGCAAATAACTCAATAGCAGAGATGGCCTCAGTAGGTCCCAACAGGATAAGCATATAGCCTAGTCATGGTTTCTAACATGGATCAAACCCCAATTACTCTAGCACGTAGAGATTTCATAGATATAAATAATATTTGGTAACTACACAATACCGCAGAAATAACCGGGTCACAATTCACACGGTGCACGCCCACACGCCCGTCACCTAACATGTGCGTCACCTCAATACCAAACACATAGCACGTAATTCGGGGTTTCATACCCTCAACACCAAGTTTAGAAATGTTACTAACCTCGAACAAGCCAAATCCAATACCGAGCAAGCCAAGTGATGCTCCAAAAATGCCATCCCATGCGTACCGACCTCTGAACGACTCAAAATTAGCCAAATGCAACTCAAATACATCAAATAATTCCAAAGGGAACAAACCCAATGGATAAAGGTCGAATCTTTAATCAAAATGCTGAAATCGACCAAAAGGTCAAACCCAGGCCCACACCTCGAAAACCGATGAAACTTACAAAATCTGACAACCCATTCAATTATGAGTCCAACCATACTAGTTTCGCCCAAATCCGACTCCGAATCAATGTTCAAAACTCAAAAATTCACTATATGAAACTTTGGACAAAACTCCCAAATTTTCTCTTTAAAATTCACAATCCAATTACCAAAAAACGAAAATAGATTCACGAAATATAACCAAAACCTAGTAAAGAACACTTAATCCAGTTCATATGGTGAAAATCGCCTCAACCATTGCCCAAATCCGAGCTCCCAACTCAAAATATGACCAAATGAACAAACCTTCGATATTAAATATTTTTTGTCCAGTTGTTATGCCTCATTTTGTATGAAAACAATCCCTAAACTTACTTTTGATGCTCCAATAGATTCCTTGTAATATTTCAGTCAAGTTAGGCTTTTGAATCACCCAATTTGGCCTTAAAATGAGGTAGATATGATGTTTTGAAGTTTTAAATGAAGTCTGAAAATTTAAGGGATAAAAAATGACATTTGCGTAATTATTTTACACCAGAAAATCAGCAACGGAGGAATTTTCGTTTTAGTAGCAAAACTCATTCGGAACCTCCCGGACACAAACCATATATGTATTTCAATCATAAAACACGCTACGAACGTGCTCGCGCACTCAAAACACCGAAAAGAGGTCATCTTGACCCGATATTGACCATGGTCAAACTCCAAATACTTAACTTAAAAAGTTTCTCAACCAATGATCCAATACACGCCCGAGCCCCTCGGGACCCCATTCAATCATAGAAACAAGTCTTCAAATGCGATATGAACTTATTCGAAGATTCAAATCACATCAAACAATATAAAAGCCACGAATCGTACCTCAAATCAAACTTAATAAACTTTGAACTTTCAACTTCCAAAACTCGTGCCGAACCATATTAAACCAACTCGGAATGACCTTAAATTTTGCACACAAGTTTCAAATGACATAACAAAGCTATTCCAACTCCCGGAACCAAAATTCGAATTCGATATCACCAAAGTCAACTTCCGATCAAACTTATGAACATTCCAAAACTCCAAATTGCCAACTTTCACCAATTAACGCTAGAACCTTCAAGAAAAATCCAAATGTAAATCCGGGCATATGCCTAAGTCCATAATCACTATCCGGGCCTAACGAAACCATCAAAACTCTGATCCGGGGTCAAATACATAAAAGATAAATTTGATCAACTCTTCCAACTTAAAGCTTCAATCATGAAGTCCATTCTTCCAAATCAATTTCGAACAACCTGAAAACCAAAACTGACAATTCTCACAAGTCATAATACAGCATACGGAGATACTCGTGCCTTCAAACTACCGAGCGAAGTGAAAATGCTCAAAACGACCGGTCGAGTCATTACATTCTCCTTCACTTAAATATACGTTCGTTCTCGAACGTGCCAAGAGTCGTTCTAAGCCATTAAACCGCCGTGTAACCTTACCATGCATATACCCGGGGGTGATCCCACGTCACCCTAATCCATATAAGCCTGACAACACAACATAACTAAAGATCACTACTCCAACCTTAGACTGTAAACCTTAAAATCCAATTTCCACATCCAGAATTCCTTACAATACTCAAATCTCGCACCTACACACTATATAAGTCTGAACAAGCTGTATCGAGAAATAACCATAACCTAAGATGTAATCACATGATGTACCAGATAACTCAGATGCTTACAACAATAACTTTTGACCACAACAGCTGCTCAAAACACACCCATTACTGGTAATGAACCTCATATCAAACAAAACCCCATTCTAAAACTTTTGTACACTTCCAATGATGAAAGAAACACGCAGAAACTAATAACCACTCATCCGACCAAAAAGTCATGGAGCCCTCTCTCGTCCAATCAGAACCAAAGCCAAATTCTAAGATGACTCCTGATATTATTCCTCCAAACATATTGTAATCAAATCCGATAGCACCCATTCTAGGTTTGATGACCTCATCTTATCAAATACAGCCGCCCTACTGACATGCCAAACCAATACAACCTTAAGCCACAAACCACTAATACACAACAACTCAAGTGTACTCAAACATAAAAAATGACTCAAATGAGAGAACCGTCCCGCAAGCTCAACAAGTACCACCACAACGTAATGCTAAGAACCCATCACACACCGTAGAACCAAAACACATGAATCAATCACAAAGGATCATATCCCATACCCCAGCTGCAATGCATGACCCCATCCAAACATTGGTCCATATGAAATACCTCTAGCCAAAATGCTCAAAATCAACGACCACGCACAATTCGACATCCAGTACCCAAGGTGAATGACCATAACCACGGAGGAACCAATAACACTATACCATAGACCGGAAAGAACATCACCAAATGCAAAATCAGTCATTCAACACCCTAATACCCATCTCATTCAAATTGTGCTATAAGGCCCAAATAGAATCGCACCATGTGTGCATATAAAAAAAATCACAACCCCTCGTAGCATAAAAGAGTTACTCATATAACATATCAGAATATGAACAAGCTCAACTCTAACCAACTGACTCACCCCTCAACACTAACCGTGTTAAGTCAACAAATCTGACCCGATGTAGAATACACATCCTCATTGGGCCTACCAATGGGCCCCGAATCAACTCTGGTCATCCACAAATAGATAACTAATCCTCTAAAGTCCTCAATTATCTAACCATAACATGTATCACTATCTAGCTAACTTTGGCCACATCTTCATAGTCCACAACCACGAAACAATCTGCTTCTGAAAACTCCCAGTCTCCAAATTCATAGAATACACGAATCACCATATTTGTTCCTAACTCCATCGCCCAAATGTCTAACACATCTCCCATATGTGATCATCATACGAGGAATACTTCCATAATTCTTCCGTGCCATATAGCAAAATCTGAATATCGGCAGTTGATTAACCAGGTGAGTACCGCAATACCAATGAAGCATTTGTAAGTCAATACTCAGTACACCTTCTGGCAGTCGATCAACCAGGTGAATACCAAGTAGTAATATTATTCATCTAGTCATCTGAAACCGCCCATGTTGTCTAAGAATTAATTCCCTTCCTTTCAAAACTAAACTGCGACCTCACACACGCAAATCTTAATCCCACACAACATACTGCATCTATCATGAATATGAAAAGTATGAGAATCTCATAATCAACTCTGAGTCATCAGCAGAACACATACCCGATCAGCTAGAAACCTTCCGTTTGATCCCATCCACGAAAATATCACAATACGCAACATGCTCCTCACGCCAGTAGGAAATATCCATCTCAAAATGTGGTAAACAATCAAGAACTCTTCGAAACCGATTAACACGTAACCAAGCCATCATAATCGAACCTCTCTAACTCAACCAAGCCACGCAGGTCGCCCAACCTTAGAGTATTGCCACCAATCACATGTAGAGACGCACCACATCGTAAGAACTGTGAGCACCTAACTTTTGACTATATTTGAATTTTTACCACCTTCTACCATGTAATTACTTTTAGAAATTTAATATATATATTTTTTTAGCTTTGTTACATTTTTTTTATATAGGGCAAGAATTAAAAATAATTTAAAAGATCAAATTATTGCTATTAGTATTATTTTTATTTTTTATCTTAATTTTTAAATAAAATAGATTTTTAAAAAATCGAAAAAATTAAATATTTTTTTTAATTTTAGGATGGGAATAAAATAATAGGAAAATTAAAAATATGGAATAAAGAAAGTAAAAGTAAAAGTAGGTGAAAATTATTTTTTTATAAAAAAAGTAAAAGAAAGTGGAAAATTTAAAAAATAAAAGTAAAAGAATGTGGAAATTTAAAAAATAAAAAGTAAAAGAAGTTGGAATTAAAAATTAAAAGTAAAGGTAGCTGGAATTTTGTTTTAAAAAAAAAAGTAAAAGAAAGTGGAAAATTTAAAAAATAAAAGTAAAAGAATGTGGAAATTTAAAAAATAAAAAGTAAAAGAAGTTGGAATTAAAAATTAAAAGTAAAGGTAGCTGGAATTTTGTTTTAAAAAAAAAAGTAAAAGAAAGTAGAAATTAAAAAAAAGAAGTAAGATAAGTGGAAATTAAAAAAAGAAAAGTAAGATAAGTGGAAATTAGAAAAAGAAAAGAAAAGTAAAATAAGTGGAAAAAAAAAGAAAAGTAAAAAGTGAGAAATTTAAAAAATAAAAGTAAAGGAAAGTGGAGAATAATTTTTTTTTAAAAAAGAAGAAAAATGGGAAGTGGGAATTCTTTTAATTAAAAAAGAATAAAATAATACAATAATAAAATAATAACATAATAAAAACAAATCTGAAATAATTCCGAATATCTTTTCTATAAATAGAAGAGAAATGTGAGGAGAGAGGGAGAAAGCAAAGAAAGAAGGGAGGAGGGAATTGAGAGAAATTATTTTTTCTTCTTTTACGCTAAGACAATTTCTACTCGTGTCATTCTTTCTTTGTTTTTTTATCAAACAATCAAGCAAGTCATCGCCCAAAACTCAACAAAAATACTTCATAACAACCTTTTTTACACGCCAAAAAGTGGAGTCAATAGTCGAGGTCGAGGATTCCATTGGAGCTTCGTTCACTAAGTTTGATGTTATTCGTCGCTTATGCTTGTTCGGCGTCTGAGTTATTGTACCTGTTCTTGGAGACTCATTTAATTGAAAATTTTGAATAAATATTTATTCTTCCCTCTGTTCTTTTTATCTTATTTCATGTGATTTTATTTATTTGTCTTTAAACTTTATAAATAATAATGTAAGTTAGTCCTTAAATGCTATATGCTTAATCATGTTTTGGGAAATATGATATTAAAACTTGCTTTAAAGTTGGAAAGATTTGGACCCTAATGAGTTTGGGCTTCAATTGTTGGGTTGTAGGGTATTGGTATATGATGGTTTATTTATTCAAATATCTAAAATCATACACTTCTTCCACAAGTAATTCCATAATTCATGGCCTTCACAATAATCTCAAACTTAGGAAAGAAACAAATCATGAATGCGCTAGAAAGCTTTAAGCGTACTCATAATTAATTGAATCATCGTGATTATGTATACATTCGCGTGACATAATTACGATTCCCAAAACTAAAATCAAGGTATGCGTTTGCGCAACTTTGGGTGAAACAAACTTATATATAATAAAAATGCTATTAATTTTGTGCACGTACACGTGACATGATTTTGGCACAATAAACAAAATGGATTCACACGCGTGATTCATTTCTAAGATAATTCTATATTTTAATATAAAAGCGGATAGATAAAATATGGAAACCAATAAATCACAGTTTGTCTAAAATTAATCCAAGCCAAGTTGTAGTCAATAAAGCGACCGTGCTAGAACCACGGGACTCGGGAAATGTCTTACACTTTCTCCCCGGTCAACAGAATTTCTTACCCGGACTTTGTTTTTGTAGACCAATAATAATAGAGTCAAACCTTCCTTTGACTAGGGATTCAAATAAAAGGTGACTTGATACACCCAAAAAATCAATTTCAAATGGCGACTCTGTAAATAAAATAACCCTATTCGAATTTGTCACTTTAATTGCAAAACTCTTTAACCCACAACAATCCATAACACATATACCTCTTTTGGGGCAAAAAGAGGCGTGACAGCTCTGGCGATTCCGCTAGGGAAAATAACCCAGAACTTTTAGTTCAGGGTTTAGAATTCAAGCTTGTAATGTGATCTATACTTGGCTTTCTTGATTGTTGATATTACCGTGTTTGTGGGCCTAATGTGCTAATTGTCGCTCATTTACCGCTTTGATATTATTTGAACTATATAAACTGTCTTCTTACGCCTCCCTTCTGAGTCTTCTGAATTTATGGTGCACACATACGCGTGGCCCACTATTCTGTTAGAGGTCATTCCAAATAGAACGAGGCTGGATCAGTAACTAGGCCGGGTAGACTTTCGTGCTCCCAGTACGTTGCCCCCACCTCGGCTCGAGCTGTCCGCTTGGGTAAGCCAGGTCAAAAATACCCCCCAGGAGATTAAACCTAGAATAACATAGCCGCATATCGGATCCCTAGTAGGAACGTTTGTTTGCATCATGTGCATTTGACTTTGGGGACTCAACACAGGGGTTGGGTCCGTCTAGGACAGGTGTACCCAAAAATAAAAGACCATCATGATGCATCCTACGTGCTATTTGTGCATTTTGTTTGATATGATTTGCATGTTGATCGGCTTCTAGAATAAATACAGAAAACTGAGAAAAGGTAGAAGTGAGAAGTAGGAGAGAGAAAATTCATCCGGTTTTCAAAAATCCTGGTATTTGAAAAATCAAGAAACTCTGCCGAAATTTTGAAAAAAAGAGAGAAAAAGAAAAGTAATTTCAAAATGAGTCAAAACAATCATGTTTTCCATGTTGTGTCAAAACGGACCGAACTACGCGGGTCTGATTCTCACCGAATGTGAGATACGTAGGTAAACCTCATCGGTTCCGGCCGCAATTTTCAAAAAAAGAAAAATTCAAAAATAGTTTCCCTTTCTTTGATTCCCTCTCTAGAATTCTTTCCTTAGAAAATCCAAAAAAAAAAAAATTAAATCCAAAAATAGTTTCCTTCTTTTCCGAAGTCTTTCATTCGAAAAAAAAAGAACAAAAACAATTTTCAAATTTAAATCCAAAATATTTTCTTCCTTCTTCAGAAATTTTTCTTTTAAAAAAAAAATCAAAATTCCATAAAAAGAATAAAAAAACTCAAAAAAGAAATTTAAAAGTCTTTATAAAAAAAAAGAAAAAAAGAAAAATGGGTCAGTCTTTTTCCGATCTCCCTGAACTACGTAATGATCTGATTCATGCGGCGACATGATGTAGGCAACCCCCTAAAAGGTTCGATCAAAATATTTTTCAACGATTTTAAGATGAGGGATCAAAATGAGACGTGAGTGAAAAATATGGTGATAATGTTAGGAGCATGGCATATTACGTGTGATTCATATGTATAAAATGCCTAATCCTAACACGTTTGTTGTCTCTTATATAGTAAGCTTTAGGTGGTTGGTTTATGGTGAAATTAGCAACACATCATTACTTCACCAGATCAAAGGGAACGGTAGTAATGGATAACAGTGATGAAATCGAGTTGGTCAGTGACAATCCCCATGGCCCGTCAGTTGAGCAAAGTGTCGGAGGAAGTAAGAAAATTGAGACAACAACTGTCTGATCTATATCAAGCTTGGGTTTCCGGTCAGCCTCCATCCCAAGGTCCCTCGGAGGGAACTTCCATCGTACCCCGGCTACTCAACCACCGTTCCATGCAGTGAGCGATCACATTCTATCACCAAGGTATGTGCATAACTACACCCTCCATGCTTCCTCTGGTACCTCTAATATGCGACCTCCAGTCGTACCGGTCAGGAACACCCATCTCGTCATGTCTAGCTCACCGTTATATACAATCCCGCCACCACCTCCTGTGACAAGGCCAAACAACGAGCCACTACCTCAGGCTTATGATGGCCAATACGACTCTCTAAATATGGATTTCAGGGTCTCGGCTCCATACAATCAAACTCCTCAGTACGAGTCACCAGTGGAAAATAAAAAGCCTGCCAAGACAGGTGAGCCAGATGAGATGGCCAGGAAAATAAAAAGTCTTGAACAAAATATAAAGAACATACAAGGACTAGGTGGTCACAAAAGTGTTTCGTTCAGTGATCTATGCATGCTCCCTCACATCCATTTTCCACCAGGGATCAAGACCCAAAAATTTGAGAAGTGTGATGGACACGGTGACCCTATCGCCCACTTGAAAAGGTATTGCAACCAGTTAAGGGGTGCAGGTAGAAAAGAAGAATTATTGATGGCTTATTTTGGGGAAAGTCTTGTGGGGGTAGCCTCTGAATTGTTCATTGACCAATATATCTCTCACTGGCTTGTCTGGGATGACATGGTTGAGGCCTTCGTCAAACAATTCTAGTACAACATTGATATTTCACCCGATCACAATTCCATGTCCAATATGAAGAAAAAGCCGACGCAAAGCTTTAGGGAGTATGCCATCAAGTGGAGGGAGCAAGCGGCTAAAGTTAAGCCACCCATGTATAGTCATGAGTTGATCACTATTTTTCTAGAGGCTCAAGAGCCTGATTATTTACAGAATATGATGTCTGCTATGGGTAGACCATTCGCTGAGGCTATTAAAATTGGGGAGATGGTCGAAAGTGGTTTGAAAACGGGCTGAATCTTGAGTCAAGTTGCTTTTAAGGCCGCATCACAGACCGTTCAGAATAGTTCGGGGGGTTTGATGAACAGAAACGGGAGAGAAGAGAGAGCCATGATGGCTTCTAGCTCTAGGGCCCCCCACATGACATTCAACCAATCATATATGCTTCTTGAGGTCCCACAACACTATTATTCCCATCAAGATGCTCCTTATGTCGTGACACCACATCCCTATGTAGTGATGAACACGCAATCTTACACGCGGCCACAACATTATACACAAAACCGAGCTCCACCTCCCAAAAATGCACATCCCTACCAAGCTCCATATAATCCCCAACCAAATGTTCCCCAATACAATCTTTGCCCAAGAGAGCCCCCTAGAAGGAATCGCTTCACCCCTATTGGTGAATCATACTCTAGCTTGTTCAAAAATCTAGTCAGGTTAGGTCTGCTACAACCAGTGGCCCCGAACCGGCCAAACCCCCAGTCCCTCTCGCACCGAGCTGATGATAGATGTGAATACCATTCCGGATTAGTGGGACATGATACTGAAGATTGTTGGACTCTCATAAGAGCAGTGGAAGACTTATCGAGGTCAAGGCAATAGTTCTTCAGGACGAGGAGGCTCATGATGTGACAAACAATCCCTTGCCTTCTCATAACACTGGGCCAGTAGTCGGAATGATTTGTGAAAATGAAGAATTTGATCCGACACTGAAGGCCATTGCAGCCATTGCTAAGACAGAAGAAAAGCCAAAAAACGGTCGCCAAGCCTAAAAGTTCCCTATCAAACGAGAGTCTCAGTAGCCGGTCTTGCTATCCTTTCCGTGTTCGGATTATTTCAGGGTGTGATCCGGATGTTTAACTTTATTGTCTTACTTTACGATGTAAACTTTTTATCTTTAAATTTTTTTAAAAAAAATCAAATGAAATTAATATTTTATTGTCTAGGAATGTCTCTTTTTTTTATCTTGTCACTTTTCTTATTCTCTTTTCAGTTCTGTTAAATGTAGATTTTAATGACATGACATGCTTGCGGACTTCATGCCCAGATCCTAAAATACTTTCAGACTTTAAAATAATGATTCAAGAGCCACAATGCAATGAAGATAACTTTAAGGAAATAAAACAAAGAATTGGAATAACTAAGGGAAAATTGGCTCCAGATTGGAAAGTTCCATACATTGTAACTAGAGTACTACCAAAAGAGAGTATTGTACCTGGGAAACATCGAAGGAAATGTCCATGAAACAACTATCAACGCAAGTGTAGTCAAAATGTACTATGTTTGATCCTTTATATAATATTAATGTTCTCTGGTTGGGATGAAGAAGGCTTTCTTTCTCGCTATCCAAGTACTATCAAACCTTTGCAAACCCTTTGAGTCGGTTCCCTTTTGTTTGATTACCCTCTTTGAAACTTGGAAGTTATTATTGAAATAATAAAAAAGAATGAAAATGTAAAGAAACGAAGAGGGAAACGAAAGTGAAAAGAAAACAAAACAGAAGAAAAAAAAAGAAAAAAAATATAAAAAAGGTTCATTGAACTACGTTTGACTTGATTCCGAAAGGATACGTAAGCAGCCTCTCTCTGGGCTTCATTCACACCAAAACAAAAATCCATATTTCCCTAAAAGTAGAAACGGGGGCAGATGTTACAATGGTTCAGCGACGGTTTCGCCTGAAAGGTTTCAAAGTTGTAACTCAATCCAAATCCTTTTTATCCAAATCCTTTTCAAGTTCTTCTGATCAATTAACGAGAATGTTTAAGAATTGGAGGATACAATCACTTGGATCTGATACAACAAAATGAGAGAAGTAAAATGAGAGAGTCTTATTGGTAAAAACCCTCACGGGCACTGCAAGGTGATGGTGAGTAAAGAAACCAAAATAAGAGTCTTGTTAGTGAAAACTCGAAAAGAACACTATAAGGCGATGGCGAGAAAAGAAATACGAGAGGTCAGTTGGTGAAAACCCGCAAAGGGCACCACCGATCGAAAAGAGGATCCTCACACCCATTGGCATTGACACAGTCCTAGGCAAGGTTTCTTGGTTTCAAGCAAAAGTTATGATGAATTTCTGAGAGTCGTATAGTGGACACAGATCGGGATATCTCTTGTCCAAATTCATTGTTTGTTGTTCTTTGAATCCCTTTCGGTCTAACTCAGTTCCAAAACTAAGGCAAAGAAGGGATAGCAAGACTGATTGACAGGGTTTTCATTTGATACAAGCTAACATTCAAGAGGCACCCAGCCTTGGTAGGGGCATCAAGTCAACCCCGATTGGCCATAGTGGCTGATGCTTTGAAATCAAAAATTCTCGAAAGGAGGAAATCAAATTGAAAGTGCCTACAAGGCAAAGTGAAGTTGAATAGGTTAAGTCCCAAGTGTCTAACCATTTTGGCAAAGTTTGAAAAGTCAAAGGTTCCCCAATGCTCTGGAATTAAAAGTCTTGGAGGAAAGAAGTCCAAAGTGAAATGCCAAAAAGGAAAAATAAAGTTGAAAATGTTTAGTTCCACGCGACCAACCGTCATGTAAAAGTTTGAAAAGTTAAAGGCTCGTTGGGGCCAGAAATGCAAGTGGTATTCACGAAACGTCTAGTGGAAAGTTGAAATCATCATCAAAAGAAGATGAGCACAAAGCCAAGATGCCAAAGACATCAAGACCACAAACCGACCACAACTTTTTAAACTCACAATTTTTCTTTGTTTGCAACAAGAACAAAGCAGTGCAAAATGGTGACTCCTAAAAGACGAATGTCACTAAAGGTAAGTTTCCTCAAAATCTCCACTTTCCTTTATTTTTAGCATGTATCACTACTCTTCATACCTCTCCATTTCGTAGCTTAACCCAGGTAGAACCTTTTCGCCTGGGAAGATCCAGCTCATATTCCGGGTAGAAGTACTCTTCGCCCAGGTTGTTTTACGTAGCTTAACCCATATAGAACCTTTTCGCCTAGGGGGATCCAGTTCATAGTTCCGGGTAGAAGTACTATTCGTTCATGTTATTTTATGTAGCTTAACCCAGGTAGAACCTTTTCGCCTAGGGGGATCTAGCTCATAGTTCCGGG
>AWOL01S0146355.1:0-22406 GCA_000715115.1 Nicotiana otophora
TACATAGCTATTCAAACAAATGAGGGTACTTCCTTTTCATTTCTTCCTCGGCCTCCCAGGTGGTCTCTTCAACCTATTGGTTTCTCCATAACACTTTCGCGGAGGCAATTTCTTTATTTCTTAATTTTCGGACTTGCCGATCAATAATAGAAACTGGAATCTCTTCGTAAGTCAATTCCTCATTAACCTCAATAGTCTCAACCGGAACAATGACTGTCGGGTCTCCAACTACTTTCTTTAACATGGACACATGAAACACTGATTGCACTAATGACATTTCAGGTGGTAGCTCAAGCTTGTACGCCACCTCACCGATGCTCTGAAAGATTATGTACGGTCCGACATACCTCGCACTCAATTTCCCTTTCTTACCAAATTGCATTACACCTTTCATAGGGGAAACCTTTAAGAATACCCAATCTTCTTCTTTGAACTCTAAATCCCTTCGACGAACATCTGAATAGGACTTCTGACGACTCTGAGCAGTCATCAACTGCTCCTTAATGATCTTATATTTTTCCATATCCTGATATATGAGGTCTGGCCCTATCAACTCTGCTTCCCCAATCTCGAACCACCCAATGGGAGATCTACATCTCTTAACATATAAAGCCTCGAACGGTGCCATCTGAATACTAGAATGATAACTATTGTTGTAGGCAAATTCTATGAGTGGCAAATGATCATCCCAGCTACCTTTGAAGTCAAGAACACAAGCGCGCAACATATCCTCAAGTGTCTGAATAGTACGCTTTACCTGCCCGCCGTGGAAGGCTGTACTAAGATTCACCTGAGTACCCAAACCTTGCTGAAATTTCATCCAAACATTAGCCGTGAACTGTGCCCCTCGATATGAGATAATATAAACTTGAGTTCCATGCAACCTAACTATTTCTTTGATATACATCTGAGCATACTGTTTCGCTATATCGGTAGCCTTAACCAGCAAGAAGTGTGCTGATATTGTGTGTCGATCTGCAATCACCCAAATCAAGTCAAACTTATGAGGAGTGCGAGGTAGTCCTACCACAAAGTCCATATTAATCATTTCCCACTTCCACATTGGGATTTCTATGTTTTGCACTAACCCACCAGGCCTTTGGTGTTCGGCCTTCACTTGTTGACAATTTGGACATCTTGCCACAAAGTCTGTTACGTTCGTCTTCATATCGTTCCACCAATAGATATCCCTAAGATCATGATATATCTCTGTAGAGCCCGGGTCCACGAAATACCTAGAAGTGTGAGCCTCGGTCATGATTCTTTCCCGGAGACCATCCATATTTGGAACACATAACCGCCCTTGGTACCTTAGGGTACCATCATCCACGCCAAGAGAAAAGGCCATAGTCGTATGTTTATGAATCCTCTCCTTCAGTTGTACCAACATTGGATCGTTGAATTGCTTCTCCTTGACTTCCACCACAAGCGAGATTCAGACCTATTTTGCACAATCACCCCTCCTTCATTAGAGTCTGCAAGACGAACTCCCAAACTAGCCAACCGATGAACCTCCTTGGCCAACGGCCTTTGATATGCCTCAAAGTGAGCCAAACTGCCCATAGAATTCTGGCTAAGAGCATCCGCTACAATATTATCCTTCCCCGAATGATATAAGATGTTTTTGTCATAATCCTTGAGTAACTCGAGCCATCTTCTCTGCCTCAGATTAAATTCCTTCTGTTTGAAAATATATTGAAGGCTCTTATGGTCCGTGAATATATCCACATGGACCCCATACAAATAATGACGCCAAATCTTTAATGCAAATACCACTGCCGCAAGCTCTAGGTCATGTGTTGGATAGTTCTTTTCATGATTCTTGAGTTGCCTAGAAGCATACGCTATCACCTTGCCATGTTGGAAGTTTCTTTCACAAGCATCTGACCATTGGAACTTAACTGTCTTCTGCATCAATTTAGTCAACTGAGAGGCAAGAGTAGAGAACCCCTCCAAACACTTTCTGTAATACCTAGTCAAGCCCAAACAACTACGAATCTCTGTTGGAGTAGTAGGTCTAGGCCAATTCTTCACGACTAAAATTTTCTGGGGTTCAACCGTAATTCCTTCTCTAGAGACAACATCACCCAATAATGTAATAGATTCAATCCAAAATTCACATTTCAAAAACTTCGCATATTACTGGTGCTGACATAGCACCTGCAAAACTGTCTTGAGATGATCAGCTTGGTCCTCTCGATTTCGCAAATAAACAAGAATATCGTCAATAAACACTATCACGAAGGAGTCGAGGAAAGGTTTGAAGACCCGATTCATAAGATCCATGAAAGTTGTGGGGGCATTTGTTATCCCGAAAGACATTACCAGAAATTCAAAGTGCCCATACCGGGTCCTGAAGGTTGTTTTCGAAATATCCTGCTCCCTGATCTTCAATTGGTGATACCCGAATCGTAAATAAATCTTGGAGACGTACTTAGCACCTTGCAATTGGTCGAACAAGTCATCTATCCTTGGCAATGGGTACTTGTTCTTGATTGTGACCTTGTTAAACTGCTGATAGTCAATACAGATTCTCAGTGACCCATGTTTCATTCTTAAAAAGAGGACCGGTGCGCCCCAAGGCGACACACTCGGCCGGATGAAACCTTTCTCTGACAAATCCTCTAATTTTTCCTTTAGCTATTTCAATTCTGTCGATGCCATTCTGTAGGGTGGAATAGATAAAGGCTACGTGTCTGGCATCACATCAATCCCCAAATCAATCTCCTTGTTTGGCAGGATCCCAGGGAGCTCATCTGGAAAGACCTCCGGAAATTCATTCACAACAGGCACAGACTCAAGTGTAGGTCAGCATCGGTGTCCGTAACCCGGACCAAATGGTAGATACACCCTTTGTTAATCATATTTGTGGCCTTAAGGTAAGAAATAAACCTACCCTTTGTCATCATATTACCCCCTTCCATTCAATCACGGAATCAGATGAAAATTCAAACCTAATGGTTCTGGTTCAACAGTCAAGCTTAGCGAAACATGAGTAAATCCAATACATCCCCATTATTACATCAAAAATCGACCATCCCTATAAGATCGGCCATGGTGTCTCGACCACGCACCGTGACAACACAATCTCTATAAACCAGCGCGGCCATAATAGACTCACCAACCAGAGTAGATACAAAGAATGGCTCATGGAGTTTTTCCGGTTCTATCCCAAATTCCATATAATCATAAGGAATAACATAGGACGAAGTGGAACCGGGATCAATAAGAGCATACACATCATTAGATTGGACAGTCAATATACATGTGACAACATCTGGAGAAGCCTCTAAATCCTGCTGCCTCCGCATAGCATAAAAGCTACTAGGTCCTCTTGAACTCTGTACACCACCCTAGCTGCACCACGCCCTGCGGGTGCGAGGGTGCCTCGAGCTAGAGGAGGTGTTGTAGATGTAGTAGCTATAGAGCTAGCTGGCTACGTCGCACCTCTACCCATGATCCGACGGGATGAGTGGCAATCCCTCTGAATGTGACCCCTCACACCGCACCCGTAGCATATAGGTAGGTCCATGAAGCAGACCCCAAAGTGCATCCTCCCACACTTAGGGCATGGGGGCCTCCGCTGCTGCTAGAATCTCCCTCTAGGTTATCCCTACTGGTGGGGTCCCCTGTAGCTCTAGCTGGGCCCGTATTGTGGTGCACTCATCGAAGACTGAGCGAATGACTGAGATGGACCTGATGACCCTCCCCTAAATGCCGACCTACCACCACCAGAAGAACCACCCAAGTTGCCCGCGGTCTTGGCGTTGCTGCTACCCTTAGGCTCCCTTCTATTTTTCAGCTTATGATCCTCAGTAGTTTAAGCAAACACCACCATCTTCCCATAGTTCATATCCAATTTCAAGGAAGTCGTAGTTACCTAATTAATAACCAAGGGGCTAAGACCATTCACAAATCGGTGCCCCTAGCTTCCACAATAGGCAACATATGAATAGCATACTTGGGCATGAGTGCAAATTACATATGGTACTCCCACACACTCCTGCTACCTTGCTTCAAACTCTCAAACTCAGCGACACAGGCCGTTTTAGTCTCGGCAGGCAAGAAATGATCCATAAAATAATCGGTGAACTCACTCCACCTTGCTAGAGGGCTACCCTCATCACAGGACTCCTCACATATCTCAAACCAAGAATAGGCCACCCCTTTTAGGCGGTAAGAGGCCAACTCCACTCCCTCCGTATCAGTAGCACAAATAACTCGGACGGTATTGTGCATCTCATCAATGAAGTTCTGGGGGTCCTCCTCAGGATCAGTACCTGTGAAAACTGGAGGATCCAACTGGAGAAACTTGTTCACCCTAGAACTAGCGGAATCCACTGGCTAACTAGAAGAAGTAGGTGCAACATTTGATCTCTAGGCCTGGGAGGCTACTATCTAAGCCAACATCTGTATGGCTCCCATTAAATCCTAATTAGAAATAGCGGGACCAAAAGCTGGAGTTAGAGGTGGAATTGGAATGTCACTTGGAGGGACTGTTGCACCCTGAGTAGGTGTAGGATCCATCTGAGTACAGATATTAGATTCAGGCGGTGTAGTAATTGGGGGAATATCCTCACCCCTCGGGTGCTCCCCCGCATCATCAAATATCAAATCAACTGCCACCCCTAAGGTGACAGTGGCTCCTTGGCCAATTCTTGCCTTCTTCCTAGGCGCCATGTATTGAAAGTTAGAGTAAAGCACGAGTTAAAGAAGGAACAATCTTACAATCAACTTTATCGCATGATCGAAAACATCAAAGAAGAGTATTATTCCTAAGTGCCCAAGTAGACTCCTAATTATAGATGTGGTCGACAACACACTTATAAGAAGGACTCTACTAGACACGGCTACGAGATATCCTAGGACATTTTAAAATCTAAGGCTCTGATACCATGTTTGTCATGCCCCGACTTCAGGGAGCGCGACCGGCGCTCAACCGAGATAACCCGATCGAGAAAGCCTACTTGATTTCCTTCTACCCAACTCACCCATAAATAACGAGAATATAAACTTTATTAATTAATACCTTGAGGGTTCATGAACAACACTAGTTCTATCTCCTCTAGATACTTTATTTATAAGTCTCAAAAAGAATACATTTCACAACCATAGTTTTACAGTGGAAGCATGAGATACGATTATGACATCATTAGTTTAACTTTACCAAACTAATACACATTCCACACTATGTCTACGGAGTCTCTAATAGATATAAAAGAGTACAATGATGGTAAATTTCTTTACACAGAGCGGCCCTGCCACCTCACCCCAATGTATGCGCGTGGAGGTGCAATCACAATACCAGAAACTCTATACAAAGCGGCCTCGCAACCTCACGCCAATGTATACGGGTGAAGGTGTACTCACAATACCACAACACTACACAAAGCGGCCCTGCCGCCTCACTCCAATATATGCGGGTGGAGGTGTACTCACAATACCACAATACTACACAAAGCGGCTTCGCCGCCTCACCCCAATATACGCGGGTGGAGGTGTATTCACAATACCACAATGTAGGGTCCCAAAACTATAATAGTTTGTACAAAAGAGTTGCCTTTCAAATCAACCATTTGGCACCTTTAGCCTTAGCAGTGTAAGTTCATAAGGTTTCATCATATGAGAAATAAGTGCTTAATCATATTGATTTCATACCATACCTTTATCCCACAAAGGGTATAACATAATTATGTCACAAAAGACAATCTTTAACACATGAGGGCTCAAATACGTTATGAAATTTGAGAATCAATTTACTAGCTTGAACATCCCACATCAATAGCGTTTCAAGTTCGACTACACATGATATCATTTTGCAGGGGTTCGGGAATTCCGATACTAGAAGAAGAGTTTTTCCTTCATACTTTGCTTGAGCTTCCTTAAACTCTAAAATGTTCCGAAAATCTTAGAAACTTTGATCTATTTCAGAAATATAACAAATTGAACCCAAAATTTAGGAGGATGATCATGGTTCCAGCTCATTTGAGCATTTTATCAAACACTAGGTGTGCATTAAGGTTTCAAGGTCCTCCTATGGTGGATTTCATCATCCCACAACCCATTATCTACCATTTTTAGCTCAACAATCTTCCTACAACCCTTGATAACACATGTATGCAAAATGAACGACTTCCACACCCAACAATTTCCTTACTAGTTACCTATTTTTAGTTGAATTTCAAAATTGAGAGTTAGGGTGTAGAATCTTACCTCTAGGATGAAGACCTAGTGAGTTTCCCTTATTAATCTTCCAAGAGTTGCGCAAGAATTGAAGAACAAATTTTTGAGGAACCCTCTCCCACTCCAGAGCACTCTCTCACTCTCAGAATACCGGGTTTTTACTTAAGAAATGGTCCATAACGTCTATATAATGGAATAGGGTCGGGTTATAAAAACCAGAAAAATAAAGCTCCAGAACCCAATCTACGGTCGCATATGCGACCACATAATGCTTTTACGGTTTGCACCTAGTATGCAAAATAAACTGCAAAGCTCTACAATGGTAATCCCTTCCTCCCTCAACCAATTTCAACAAGAAACTACCCAAACTAGTTCATTAACCCTACATACTACAAGCTATTGACACATGCGTCGCCTAATTTCAATCCCACAATATATTGAGACCCTAAAATAACTTGTATAGGTGGTATAGGACAGGAACTTACCCGTATAGATGGTGGTATAGTGAGTGGCTTCCTTGATTCTTGAAGATTGGTGCAAGAATGGGTGCTTATAATGCGAGGCCTTCCCCTTCTCTCTCTTAAATACTCTTACATCTCTGTAAATTTACGAGACATTTGTTTCAAAATGAGACCCAAAGGTTATCTATCAAAGTGGGGTCGGGTTAAAAAATAGGAAAATGGACCCTCCAAACTCAGGTATGCGGTCGCAGAATGGACTGCATAACAAATATGAGGCCCGCAAAATGGGCCGCAAAAATGATGCCAAGAACTGGGCTGGTCCGGACCGATCTACGATAGGTCTGTGGTCTACAGACCACTTATGCATCTGCAGAATGGAATGCAGAATCATTCAACAAAATTCTTCATGCCAAATCTATGATGGAAAATGCGGACCGCGAAATAGATATGCGATTACAGAATGGACCGCAAAACGACCTTCAAAATTCAACCATTTGTTTGCTCAACTCTGCGACGGGGCCTTATATTATAATATCAGCGTAGTCTTATTTATGATATTTGGCTATTAGACTTGTTTTAATTTCGTAATTTGCCATCTTGAATCGTTACTGTTATACTTGGCCTCCCTAGCAAGCAAGTTAGGCATCATCACGATCGGATGGTGGTTTTTGGATCATGACAAGTTGGTATTAGAGCCCTAGGTTCATAGGTTTTACAGGTCATGAGAAATTTTAGTAGAGTCTTGCAAATCGGTACAGAGACATTTATACTTATCTTTGAGAGGATATCAAACTATTAGGAAAACTTCTCTTTCTTTCATTCTGTATTATCCGAATTTGTTTATTCTAAAGTTTGTTTGCTCTTCTATTCTCTCATAGATGTTGAGAACACAATCTATCAGATCAGCTGAGCAGGCACCAGTGCCTCTAGTTAGGGTCGTGAGGGGTCGGGGCAAATGTAGAGGTCGATGTAGGGCAAGCGCAACAGCTAGAGCCCCAGCTATGGCAGCAGTTGTGGATCCATTAGTTGCTCCAATGGAGGAGCAGGTTTTGGATATTGTTGAGCCGGTGGGACCATCTCACGCTCTGGTAGTACGTATTGTTATGCCTAGTCTTCAGGCGACTTTGGCTCAGAGTCTAAGTTTGTATCCGAGCTTGGTCCAGGCGGGTATGATACCAGTTGCACCAGCTACCTCACAGGTCACTACTTTCCAACTGTCAGGGCCAGCCTACAGGTTGTGGCAGACCTATGAGTCGGGCAGGTAAGCTGGCTCAGCACCATTTACATGGCATCAGTTCTTGGTTCTCTTCTTAGAGAAGTTCATCCCATAGAATCACAAAGAGGAGTTGTGTAGGGAGTTGAGAACCTACACCGGGAGGGTATCACCGTGGCTTAGTATGAGATGAGGTTCACGAAGTTGGCATGCCATGCAGTGTTCTTGATCCCTACTGAGAGGGAGAGGGTTAGTAGGTTCATTGAGGGCCTCAACTTTGGTATCCGTTATAGGATGGCACGGGAGGCCGAAACAAATATTACTTTTCTACACACTCTTGAGATTGCCAGGTGCTTGGAGCAAATCCATAACAGGAGAGAGAAGATCAGGACTCCAAGAGAGCATGTGGTTCAGGTGAATTTGGTCGTGCCTAATCTGGAGGCCAGGGACATTACAGTAGAAGTTGTCCTTTCAAGCATGTTCAGTCAGCTCAGTAGGTTCATTGTGGTTATTCAGTCATCCACGGTTCTTACAATGCTTCACCAGTCCAGTCATCTTTCAGTACGCTACCAGAGGTATTGTCCAGACTCCTGAGTAGTGCACCGTGTCAGGGCACCTAGTCCATGGTTCCAGCGCCAGCATTCACACCACCTATACAGTCATCTAGGGGTGGAGCTTAGTCTGCTCGAGGCTGTCCTAGAGGGGGAGGTAAGTCAGGTAGAGGACCGGCCCATTGCTATGCATTTCCAGCTAGTCTAGAGGCAGTTGCTTCAGATGTCGTGATCACACATGTATTATTTCAGTTTGCCACAGAGATGCTTCAATGTTATTTGACCCTAGTTCCACTTATTCTTATGTGTCATCATATTTTGCGCAATACTTGGACATGCCTCGTAGTTCTCTTGATATTCATGTAAATGTGTCTACACTTGTTGGTGATTTTATTGTGGTAGATAGTGTGTATCAAGTTGGTGTGGTTACCGTCATGGTTTATGAGACTATGGTTGATCTTTTGTTTCTCAATATGGTTGATGTTGAGGTGATCTTGGGTATAGATTGGTTATCTTCGTACCACGATATTCTTGATTGCCACACTACGACTGTGACTTTGGCTATGTCAGGGTTGCCAAGGTTAGAATGGAAAGGTTCTATTGGTCACACTCCTAGTAGAGTGACTTCTTTTTGAAGGCTCAACGGATGGTTGAGAAAGAGTGTTTGGCATATCTTGCCTTTGTGAGGGATATTAGTGTTGATACTCCTACTTGAGTTAGTTCCAGTATTGAGGGAGTTTCTAGACGTGTTCCTTGTTGACCTATCGTGCATGCCACCCGATAGGGATATTAATTTTGGTATTGACCTGGTGTCAGGCACTCAGCTCATCTCTATTCCACCGCATCGCATGGCAGTAGTGGAGTTGAAGGAGTTGAAGGAATAGTTGCATGAGCTATTGGATAAGGGTTTCATCAGATCTAGTGTGTCACCTTGGGGTGCACTGGTGATATTTATGAAGAAGAAAGATTGTTCTATGAGGATGTGCATTGACTACTGGCAGTTGAACAAAGTCACATTCAAGAATAAGTATCCATTATCACAAATTAGTGATTTATTTTATCAGTTTCAGTGTGCTAGGGTGTTCTCAAGGATTGATCTGAGATCGGGGTATCATCAGTTAACGATCAGGGATTTGAACATTCCTAAGACGGCTTTCAGGAACTATTATGGGTATTATGAGTTCTTGGTGATGTCTTTTGGCTTGACTAATTCCCCAGCATCTTTTATGAATTTGATGAACAATGTGTTTCATCCTTATTTGGATCCCTTCGTCATTGTGTTCATTGAGGCTATATTAGTGTAGTCCCATAGTAGGGAGGAGCACGAGCAACATTTGAGGGCGGTGCTTCAAATTTTGAGGGAGAAGAAGTTATATGCAAAGTTCTTTAAGTATGAGTGCTGGTTGGATTCGGTGGCATTCTTATGCCACGTGGTATCTAGCGATGTGATCGTGGTGGATCCGAAGAAGATTGAAGCAGTACAGAGTTGGCCTAGACTTTCAACCGCTAGTAAGATGCAGAGTTTCCTAGGGTTGGTTGGGTATTATTGTCGTTTTGTGGAGGGATTTTAATTTATAGAAACTCCATTGATTAAATTGACCCAGGAGGCTTCTCCATTTAGGTTGTCTAACGAGTGTGAGGTGAGCTTTCAGAAGCTCAAGATTGCCTTGGCTACAACTCCGATTTTAGTTTTTCCTTCGGGAACGGGATCAAATACAGTTCATTGTGATGCTTCTCGGGTTGGTCTTGGGTGTGTGTTGATACAAGACAGTAGGGTGATTGTATGTGTCACACCAATTAAAGCCCCATGAAAAGAACTATTTGGTCCATGATTTGGACTTGGCAGCTATTGTACACGCGCTCAAGATTTGGAGGCATTATCTTTATTGCATGTCTATTGATATGTATATGGATCAACGCAGTCTCCAACATCTGTTTAAACAGAATATGAGGCAGCGAAGACGGTTGGAGCTGATGAAAGATTATGATATCACTATTCTCTATCATCCGGGGAAGACTAATGCGGTTGCAAATGCCTTGAGCAGAAAGGCGGAGAGTAGGGAGCTTAGCATTCATTCCATCAGTGAAGAGGCCTTTAGCCATAGATGTTCAGGTGTGGCCAATAGGTAAGTGAGATTGGATATTTCGGAGCCAAGCAGAGTCATTTATTGTGTTATGTCTCATTCATCCTTGTTTGAGCGCATTAAGGTGCGTCAGTATGATGATCCCCACTTTCTTGTCCATACGGACACGGTGTAACATGGTGATGCTAAGGAGGTGACTATTGTTGATGATGGGGAACTGAGGCGTCAGGGTCGGATCCGTGTTCCTAATATGGATGGCTTGACAGATTTGATTCTTGATGAGGCTCATAGTTCACGATATTCTATTCACCCAGGTGCTACAAAGATGTATCGTGATTTGAAGCAGTATTATTTGTGGAGAAGGATGAAGAAAGACATTGTAGGGCATGTTGCACGGTGTTTGAATTATTAGCAGGTCAAGTATGAGCATTAGAGATCGGGCAGTTTGCTTCAGAAGATTGATATACTAGAGTGGAAGTGGGAGCATATCACTATGGAATTTGTGGTAGGGTTGCCACAGACTTTGAGAAAGTTTGATGCCATTTGGGTAATTGTGGATTGGTTGACCAAACCGGTGCATTTCATTCCAGTCATGACTTCTTACACTTCAGAGCAGTTGGCTAAGATCTATATCCGAGAGATTGTTCGCTTGCATGGTGTACCTGTTTATACCATCTCGGATTGTGGCACTTAATTTACCTCGTATTTCTCAAGAGTTGTGCAGTGTGAGTTGGGCATGCAGNTCTAGTGTGTCACCTTGGGGTGCACTGGTGATATTTATGAAGAAGAAAGATTGTTCTATGAGGATGTGCATTGACTACTGGCAGTTGAACAAAGTCACATTCAAGAATAAGTATCCATTATCACAAATTAGTGATTTATTTTATCAGTTTCAGTGTGCTAGGGTGTTCTCAAGGATTGATCTGAGATCGGGGTATCATCAGTTAACGATCAGGGATTTGAACATTCCTAAGACGGCTTTCAGGAACTATTATGGGTATTATGAGTTCTTGGTGATGTCTTTTGGCTTGACTAATTCCCCAGCATCTTTTATGAATTTGATGAACAATGTGTTTCATCCTTATTTGGATCCCTTCGTCATTGTGTTCATTGAGGCTATATTAGTGTAGTCCCATAGTAGGGAGGAGCACGAGCAACATTTGAGGGCGGTGCTTCAAATTTTGAGGGAGAAGAAGTTATATGCAAAGTTCTTTAAGTATGAGTGCTGGTTGGATTCGGTGGCATTCTTATGCCACGTGGTATCTAGCGATGTGATCGTGGTGGATCCGAAGAAGATTGAAGCAGTACAGAGTTGGCCTAGACTTTCAACCGCTAGTAAGATGCAGAGTTTCCTAGGGTTGGTTGGGTATTATTGTCGTTTTGTGGAGGGATTTTAATTTATAGAAACTCCATTGATTAAATTGACCCAGGAGGCTTCTCCATTTAGGTTGTCTAACGAGTGTGAGGTGAGCTTTCAGAAGCTCAAGATTGCCTTGGCTACAACTCCGATTTTAGTTTTTCCTTCGGGAACGGGATCAAATACAGTTCATTGTGATGCTTCTCGGGTTGGTCTTGGGTGTGTGTTGATACAAGACAGTAGGGTGATTGTATGTGTCACACCAATTAAAGCCCCATGAAAAGAACTATTTGGTCCATGATTTGGACTTGGCAGCTATTGTACACGCGCTCAAGATTTGGAGGCATTATCTTTATTGCATGTCTATTGATATGTATATGGATCAACGCAGTCTCCAACATCTGTTTAAACAGAATATGAGGCAGCGAAGACGGTTGGAGCTGATGAAAGATTATGATATCACTATTCTCTATCATCCGGGGAAGACTAATGCGGTTGCAAATGCCTTGAGCAGAAAGGCGGAGAGTAGGGAGCTTAGCATTCATTCCATCAGTGAAGAGGCCTTTAGCCATAGATGTTCAGGTGTGGCCAATAGGTAAGTGAGATTGGATATTTCGGAGCCAAGCAGAGTCATTTATTGTGTTATGTCTTATTCATCCTTGTTTGAGCGCATTAAGGTGCGTCAGTATGATGATCCCCACTTTCTTGTCCATACGGACACGGTGTAACATGGTGATGCTAAGGAGGTGACTATTGTTGATGATGGGGAACTGAGGCGTCAGGGTCGGATCCGTGTTCCTAATATGGATGGCTTGACAGATTTGATTCTTGATGAGGCTCATAGTTCACGATATTCTATTCACCCAGGTGCTACAAAGATGTATCGTGATTTGAAGCAGTATTATTTGTGGAGAAGGATGAAGAAAGACATTGTAGGGCATGTTGCACGGTGTTTGAATTATTAGCAGGTCAAGTATGAGCATTAGAGATCGGGCAGTTTGCTTCAGAAGATTGATATACTAGAGTGGAAGTGGGAGCATATCACTATGGAATTTGTGGTAGGGTTGCCACAGACTTTGAGAAAGTTTGATGCCATTTGGGTAATTGTGGATTGGTTGACCAAACCGGTGCATTTCATTCCAGTCATGACTTCTTACACTTCAGAGCAGTTGGCTAAGATCTATATCCGAGAGATTGTTCGCTTGCATGGTGTACCTGTTTATACCATCTCGGATTGTGGCACTTAATTTACCTCGTATTTCTCAAGAGTTGTGCAGTGTGAGTTGGGCATGCAGGTTGAGTTGAGTATAGCATTTCATACTCAGATGAATGGGCAGTCTGAGCAGACTATTCGGCTCATAGAGGATATGTTGAGGGCCTGCATTATTGATTTTGGATGCTAGTGGGATCCGTTTCTACCGTTAGCAAAGTTTGCATATAACAACAACTACTAGTCAGTAACGAGATGGCTGCAAGTGAGGCATTATATGGGAGGTTTGCACCGCACAGTCCAGCCAACGTTCTTCGATTGGTTGGTTTGAGCCAGGTGAGACTAGATTATTGGTTACAAATTTGCTTCCATATGCTTTAGAGAAAGTGAAGTTGATTCGGGAGAGGCTTCACAACGCACAGTCCGGCAAAAGAGTTATACATATAGAAAGGCTCGTGATGTGGAATACATGATGGGTGAGAAGGTTCTACTCAAAGTTTTGCCTATGAAGGGTGTGATGAGGTTCGGGAAGAAGGGCAAGTTGAGTCCTCGGTTTATTGGTCCATTTGAGGTCTTGGAGAGAGTTGGTGAGGTGGCTTATAGGCTTGCTTTTCCACCCAACTTGTTGGGAGTTCATCTGGAGTTCCATATTTCCATGCTTCAGAAGTATTATGAAGATCCATCACATGTGTTGGATTTCAGCTCGGTGCAGTTTGACAAGGATTTGACTTATGATGAGAAAGTGGTGGTCATTTCTTATAGGCATGTTCTGAAGATGAGATCAAAGGATATTGCATTGGTGAAGGTTCAGTAGAGGGGTCAACCAGTCGAAGAGGTGACCAGAACGAGCATGATATGCGGAGCAGATATCCTCACTTTTTTGGCACTTCAGGTATGACTCTAAACTCGTTCGAGGATGAATGTTTGTTTAAGAGGGGGAAAATATAATGATCGGGCGGGTCGTTTTGTGTATTTCAGCCCCGTTCGCTATTGGATGTCCCCCGCATGTGTATTTATTGTTATGTGAATTGGGGGAATGGTTGGTTTGGTTTCGGGAAGGTTTTGGAGTGAATTCGAACACTTAGTTCCATGGTTAGAAGCTTAAATTATAAGAGTACACCAAAGTTTGACTTTTATGTCTACGAACTCGGATTCATGTTTTGATGGTTCCAATATGTTTGTATGGTCATTTTGGACTTAGGCATATGTATGAATATGGGTTTGGAGGTTCCTAGATTGATTTGGTTCTAAATGACGAAAGTTGGAAAAGTTGAAGGATTGGAAAGTTCACAAGTTTTACCGCGAGTTGACTTTGATGGTATTGGGCTCGAATTATTGTTCCGAAAGTTGGTATATGTCCGTTTATCATTTGGGGCTTGTGTGCAAAGTTTGGTTTTATTCCGGTTTTGGTTAGGCTAGAATCGCGCCCTTGGTTTGACATTGAAAGTTCACGAACTTAAGAGATGGATAATGATCGACAATTCGTGGTTTTGATATTAATTTCAGTCTTTTGATCCTTCGGAAAAGGTATTAGGACTTGTAGGTGTGACGGGAAGAGGTCCCGGGGGCCTCTGGTGTGTTTTGAGATGAGTTTCTAAGCATTTTTGAATTTGGATAGCAATTTGGTTCCGGTGTTTTCGCACCTGGGAAGTTTGGTCGGCAGGTGCAAGTCCGTAGATGCAGACAGGTGGGCACATAAGTGGAATTTGGTCATGGGACAGGGAGTCTACAAGTGCGGAGTTTTATGTGCATAAGCAATTGCGCACCTGCGAGGCTATTCCGCAGGTACGGCTCTGTAGAAATGAGATTTTCCTTTGCAGAAGCGGAGGGTCGGGGGTATCGATGAGATGCGAGCATATTTCCGCAGAAGCTGAGTCGCAGAAGCGATAATCGCTGGGCAATGTTATTTCAATTGAGGGTTTGGCCTATTTATCATATTTTGAGATTGGGAACTCGGATTGGTGCGATTGTTAGGCGATTTTGACCTGCTTGGATTCCATGAGTGCTTTTAACTCAAATTTGATTATTTTTCATGATTCTACTTTTGATTTTGGCTTTAGGTTATGAAATCTAAGGGAGAAAATTGGGGTTTAGTACTAGATTTTGGAGAGTGATTAATTTGAGATTTGAACCTCGATTTGGAGTCATTTGGATGAAGCTTGTATATTTGAACTCGTATTTTGTGAGTTATGTCTGATTTCGAGGTGCGGGCCCGATTTGACATTTTGGTTGACTTTGTGTATTTTGTATAAAGATCAAAGCTTTATTATTTAGGGTTGTTTCCTTTGACTTTATTTGATGTTATTGAGTTGTTTTTGCTAGATTTTAGCCGTTCGGAGATCGATTCACGTGGGAAGGCATTTTTGGAGTATTGATTTGGCTCATTTGAGGTAGTTATGTAGCCTAAACTTGGTTGAGCATTAGTTTCCTGTGTGCTTGGTGTTGGCTACGCACTATGGGTGGCGTGCAAGGGACTGGTTGAACCCATGTGTGTGCACCGAGTTTTATTCATGTTCATGGTAGTATTTAGCCTATATTATGCCTTGTTTTGAATATTTGTGATTCTTACTATCATGCTTTACATGTCGCACTACTACGGGACTTCGTGAAACATATTAGAGACTATATGTAGGTTAATATCCTGTTCAAAAATGATAACTGCTATTTTGAGGCGTATCCGCCTAATATGAGCCGTAATTGTACATTTCGCACATGCATACATTTTAGCATGTTATTTTTTCAGTCTAGGAGTATTGATTTGATGTTCATTGACTGTATGCACGTATTCTTGTATATATTTTTGTGTTCTAGACTAGTTTGAAAGCACGTGAGTTGTCCGTGGGGGTTGAGTTTATTGTGGCACGTGAGTTATCCGTGCGGTTGTTATGGCACGTGAGTTGTCTGTGGGGGTTGAGTTTATTGTGGCACGTGAGTTATCCGTGCGGTGTGTGGATAAGGTTCCATCTCCCTAGGGTCGTCATCTCATGCTTCTCCTTGATGATGTACATGCTGTTGTGTAAAACTAATCGGAGTTGGATTTTTGTGTATCTTCTCTATATGCAAATTCCTTGTGTGTATGCATGATTTTAATGCATATCTTCTCTATATATTGACTCCGTACTTGTCTACATGCCTTTTTATGCATATCTTCTCTATATGCTGCTTTCTGTTAATAAATTAATACATAGTGCTTATCTTCTCTATATGTCTCTCTTTGTGTAATTTGACTTGCCTTTTTACGCACATCTCCTCTATGTTCTGACATGTCATCCTATTAAAGTTCGTGCATATCTTCTCTATATTCACCTTTAGCTTTACTTGCAGCTAGTCATAGATTCTGGTATTGTTACTCTATATTCGCATGTGTTCATGACTTGTACATATTCTATCACGCGAGTATCATATGATTCTTGCGACTACCTCCCCGGGGTAAGTCATGATACATACGGAGTACATAGGGTCGATTGTACTCATGCTACACTTTGCACTTAATTGTATAAATCCAAGTGTGGGACCCAACTGAGAGCTTTTCTGGATTGTTGTTGAGTTGCCGAGAGACGAGGTAGATAGTTGCATTCCGTTCGGAGATCTTGGTGTCTCTTTTCATTACTATTAGTGATATTGTTATTTAGACATTATTTTTATATTATTAGACTTTTACTCCTTTGTAGAGATCATGACTCTGTATTGCTAGTTCTTGGATATTTGTTGTGTCAGCGCAGTCTTATTTATGATATTTGGCTCTTAGACTTGTTTTATTTCGTAATCTGTCATCTTGAATCGTTATTGTTATACTTAGCTTGCCTAGCAAGTGATTTAGGCGTCATCACGACCGAATGGTGGTTTTTGTATCGTGACACACGGCAGTAGCAATATCACAATAGTAGCTGAGTCATAGCAATAGCAGATTTCCAGCAGTAGCAAATCTTGCTAGCAACATGTGATAGTTGGCGTAATAGCTAGGCAAACGCCTTGGGTAGAAATTCTATGAATGACTTGTCTTGTGTCACAAATGGTAAAGAGATATGGTTGTGAAATTCATATCGTGCCTAATTAGGGAGTTAGACTTGATATTCCAGTGCCTAGCATGGGTACTTGCATGTGGTTCTACGTAGTTTACTTCAGTTGAGCATATCAAAGCAAGTCACTGGAATGATTCTTCTTAATTACACTCAATAGTTTCTCAGTTTTGGCCTTATGGTATGGATACTGCATGCCTTGGGAAAGTTTGAGTCAGATTGGGTAACTTTTGATAGGCTCATTGAGTTCGTGTACCTCATAGTGGATTGGAATATTAGTGTAGTAGTTTACACATATACAATATATGAGAGGTTGTGTAGTTGCACTAGATACTNCCCTAGGGTCGTCATCTCATGCTTCTCCTTGATGATGTACATGCTGTTGTGTAAAACTAATCGGAGTTGGATTTTTGTGTATCTTCTCTATATGCAAATTCCTTGTGTGTATGCATGATTTTAATGCATATCTTCTCTATATATTGACTCCGTACTTGTCTACATGCCTTTTTATGCATATCTTCTCTATATGCTGCTTTCTGTTAATGAATTAATACATAGTGCTTATCTTCTCTATATGTCTCTCTTTGTGTAATTTGACTTGCCTTTTTACGCACATCTCCTCTATGTTCTGACATGTCATCCTATTAAAGTTCGTGCATATCTTCTCTATATTCACCTTTAGCTTTACTTGCAGCTAGTCATAGATTCTGGTATTGTTACTCTATATTCGCATGTGTTCATGACTTGTACATATTCTATCACGCGAGTATCATATGATTCTTGCGACTACCTCCCCGGGGTAAGTCATGATACATACGGAGTACATAGGGTCGATTGTACTCATGCTACACTTTGCACTTAATTGTATAAATCCAAGTGTGGGACCCAACTGAGAGCTTTTCTGGATTGTTGTTGAGTTGCCGAGAGACGAGGTAGATAGTTGCATTCCGTTCGGAGATCTTGGTGTCTCTTTTCATTACTATTAGTGATATTGTTATTTAGACATTATTTTTATATTATTAGACTTTTACTCCTTTGTAGAGATCATGACTCTGTATTGCTAGTTCTTGGATATTTGTTGTGTCAGCGCAGTCTTATTTATGATATTTGGCTCTTAGACTTGTTTTATTTCGTAATCTGTCATCTTGAATCGTTATTGTTATACTTAGCTTGCCTAGCAAGTGATTTAGGCGTCATCACGACCGAATGGTGGTTTTTGTATCGTGACACACGGCAGTAGCAATATCACAATAGTAGCTGAGTCATAGCAATAGCAGATTTCCAGCAGTAGCAAATCTTGCTAGCAACATGTGATAGTTGGCGTAATAGCTAGGCAAACGCCTTGGGTAGAAATTCTATGAATGACTTGTCTTGTGTCACAAATGGTAAAGAGATATGGTTGTGAAATTCATATCGTGCCTAATTAGGGAGTTAGACTTGATATTCCAGTGCCTAGCATGGGTACTTGCATGTGGTTCTACGTAGTTTACTTCAGTTGAGCATATCAAAGCAAGTCACTGGAATGATTCTTCTTAATTACACTCAATAGTTTCTCAGTTTTGGCCTTATGGTATGGATACTGCATGCCTTGGGAAAGTTTGAGTCAGATTGGGTAACTTTTGATAGGCTCATTGAGTTCGTGTACCTCATAGTGGATTGGAATATTAGTGTAGTAGTTTACACATATACAATATATGAGAGGTTGTGTAGTTGCACTAGATACTCTCAAGCATCGGATATTGTTAGGAGATTCTCACTATTTAGCCACAGTAGTGGCATCAGGTGTTTTGGATACCCGGATTGGGTTAAGTGTAGATCTTTGGGTGGCCAGTTAATGGTTAGTTCAAGCGGGTGATACTAATATCCGGGAACTTGTTGAGAAAGTTTAATGTTGACTTAAATAGCCATTGAAATGATAAGTTGGTTCAGCAGAGTTTGCACGTAATGATAGTGTATAAACCATGTCGTTATAGAATTTATATGAACACTGATGTTATCCACCGGTTGAGTAGCTTGAACTCGAGGAGATGAAGTTAATAGAGCAAGAATCTGAGTGATAGCCCTTGGATAAGGTCGGTTTCGAGAAAAAATATCTTAAGACGAATTAGAACAGGTAAAGACTTCCTTTGGAAAAGAAAGAGTCCATACCTTGAAGTTATTAGGGACGATAACGTGTTTTAGAGGTGTCTTTCTTCATTAGCAGTGTCATGATAGCTTGGAGGGATAAAAAGTTGGGATCAAGGCATATAGCCGCTATAAACAAGCTAAGGGGAGCTATCGTAACGTAGCGGTTGCTATGCTACCAGAGATATTGGGATATATCAGGTGATTATATTCTGAGAGAGAATTCATGACTCAATATAGGTCATGCAGATTGATACAGTGCATATAAAAAACAATCGTACACTTGAGGAAGTTTTGGGTACTAAATAAGGAATTACAAGATTATGGGCTCAAGTTGAAGTATGACACTTCAGTTAGGTGTTGCAGCAAGGATATCCATAGTTAAAGTTACTTATAATATCAATTCAAACGTGTATAATGAGTAACACATATGTTTGACAGTTTTTAGAATGATTTCAGTACGTTTGAGAACGAACGTCTGTTTAAGTATGGGAGAATATAACAATCCAATCTTTCTTTTTGTATTGTTAAGTATCATTGTATCTTTTGAGACTTTTCGTAGTTTCATATAATATTGTGGGACTTATGAGTATGGTTGATTTGAGACCCGAGGGGCTAGAGGGTTTTTTAACACCTTTGCATTCAAATTGGAGTTTTTAGGATTCCTAATGTTGACCTTAGCCCCCAATTTGAGTTGTTGTGCATCTCTTCGTTTTTCGAGACCTTGGATAGGTCTGTATAGTATATTTGAACTTACGATGATGGTTTGAAGGAGTCCTGGGTGATTTTTGGGTCTTTTGAAAAGTAATCGGAGAAGTTGCAGACAATTGCAAGCACTAGAACCTTGCCGTGCATCACGCCCCCTTACCCACGCAGTGATTGTACTCTCACCCTTTAGTAAAATATGCATAAATTTTGGTATAAATGTCCAAATGATAAATAATCTAAACCACCGGAAGCTAGACTCAAAGTACTATAATTTTTATAGTTTTGGATCATCTCTAAATTCATTATAAATTGGAAAATATACTGTTGCAAAAATAGGCCAAAATTTCATGCCTAAGAAGACATGGGAGTGAGACGCATGACCAACTCCCCATAGGAAATTTTTAGGGTTTGTGTAAATAGCTCCATATCATGACTTTAATTCATTTTCTACCATTTTGGAGACTTAGGATATCGGATTTTAGGGTTTTTAATCAAGATTAAAATCTACAACTCCGGGGTAAGTAATTCTAATTTGGATTTGTGATTATATTATAAATCTATCATTGATTTCACCTTAGAAGCTGGAATTGAAGTTATATTTTGGTGAAATTTAGGAGATAACACTAGAATTACCTAAATGATAATTTGAGCATACAATTTGATTTTTTTTTTTGGAAACCTAAGTATAGATTTAGAATCCTTATCATATGGGTCATTTGATTATGAAAGACGTTTGGGACTTTGACCCTGACAGGACGGTCAATTTTGGAGTCGACCAAGAGTTGACTTTGACCGTAAAGCTTCTTAAAATTATGGGAAAGGTCTTTCTTGACTAATTTAATTATTTATAATTTTTTGAATATATTAAACCCATTGGAGGTTGTATAAGCAAGGTTTGATGTTTCAAGTGAAGCTTCAAATTCAAGATTGCTATATTCAAGGCAAGTGAGATTTTACCTCTTAATTTGCTTGCTTTTCCTTAAAAACATACTATTTGGGTTACTCGCATACATCAAAACAATCTAGTTCATGTGTATGGGCAGGCTTGAGCTAGATTAACTAGTTTTAAAGTATCTAAAGTAGACAGCGAGGGTCCTAGCATGTGTTATTATACTATTTTGATTCTTCTAGAATTTTCTTGACATATTGTGATACTTGTTATGTTGTTTAGCATATTTAAATCACTCGGCCAGCTTTTAGTATATGTTTACCTCTTTGTGATATTTGTTGACTACCTCGCATGCATTATCACACAGTCAACATTTCATACAGTTCAGTTATGATTAGGTTTTAGAGGTATTAGCATTTCATTCAGCTCGAGTATGATTATTACCCTTGAACTAGCAACATTTCATTCAGCTCGGGAATGACTATGCCCTTGAGCTAGCAACAATTCATTCAGCTCGAGTATGACTGCCCTTGAGCTGGCAGTATTTTACTTATCTCGGGTATGATTATGCCCTTGAGCGAGAAGCATTTATTCAACTCGGGTACTATGATCACTACTAAAGATTCGTTAAAAACCGACCAAATATTTCCGACCAACATTGATCGGTCAAAAAAAGTGACCAAAAACCGTCCAGCTTGGACGGAAACTGAAAAAAAAAAATTTACATTTTTTTAAACTAAATACCGACCAACGTTGGTCGGTAAATTGGTCATCAAATTGACCCAGCTGGTCAGACAAGAAAATTTTGGATTACCGACCAACGTTGGTCGGTAATCTGGACCCAATTTTTTAAATTTTAATAATTATTTTATTATTTAAAATGTTTTATAATATTTAAGAATTTATATTTAAAATTACCGACCAACGTTGGTCGGTTAATGTAGGGGAAGTATTTACCGACCAACTTTGGTCGGTAATTGTTATTTTCTACAAAATAAGCGACCAAAGTTGGTCGGTTATTACGCCAATATTGGTCAAACTTTCGAATTAGTTTTATATTTACTATCTAAATAATATAAATGTAATTCGTTAACACTTTTGTAATACAAATAATGAATACACTAACATGTACTATATATAACATGCTATATATGTAGTTAAAGTAGCACAACGAAGCGTGTTATATATATATATATACACACACACACACACACTTTATTGTAATACTTTAACTATATATATAGCTTGTTATAGTATATGTTTGTGTGTGTGTATTTATATATATNGGTCGGTTAATGTAGGGGAAGTATTTACCGACCAACTTTGGTCGGTAATTGTTATTTTCTACAAAATAAGCGACCAAAGTTGGTCGGTTATTACGCCAATATTGGTCAAACTTTCGAATTAGTTTTATATTTACTATCTAAATAATATAAATGTAATTCGTTAACACTTTTGTAATACAAATAATGAATACACTAACATGTACTATATATAACATGCTATATATGTAGTTAAAGTAGCACAACGAAGCGTGTTATATATATATATATACACACACACACACACACTTTATTGTAATACTTTAACTATATATATAGCTTGTT
>AWOL01S0146358.1:0-15718 GCA_000715115.1 Nicotiana otophora
GATGCAGGACATGGCAGGATGCAGGACATGGCAAGGCGTGGCCATGGCACGGCGTCGGACGTCAAAGGACATGGACATGGCACGACGCAGGACATAAAAGGACATGGCCATGGCAGGACGCAGGACATGGCAGGAAGCAGGACATGGCAGGGCGTGGCCATGGCACGGTGTCAGATGTGGCAGGACATGGCCATGGCAGGACGCAGGACATGGCAGGGCGTGGCCATGGCACGATGTCGGACATCGCAGGACATGGCCATGGCACGAGGCAGGACATGACAGGACATGGCCACGGCAGGACGCAGGACATGGCAAGGCGTGGCCATGGCACGGCGTCAGACGTGGCAGGACATGTCCATGGCATGACACAGGACATGGCAAGGTGTGGCCATGGAACAGCATCGAACGTCGCAAGACATGGCCATGGCACGACGCAGGACATGGCCACGGCAGGACGCAAGACATGGCAGGACGTAGGACATGGCAGGGCGTGGCCATGGCACGGCGTCGGACGTGGCAGGACATGGCCATGGCACGACGCAGGACATGACGGGACATGGAAGGATGCAGGACATGGCAGGGCGTGGCTATGGCCCGACGTCGGACGTGGCAGGACATGGCTATGGCAGGACACAGGACATGGCACGGCGTGGCCATGGCACGGCGTCGGACGTGGTAGGACATGGCCATGGCAGGACGCAGGACATGGTAGGGCATGGCCATGGCATGGCGTTTGATATGGCAGGACATGGCCATGGCACGACGCACGACTTAACAGGACATGGTAGGGCGTGGCCATGGCACGGCGTCAAACGTGGAAGGACATGGCTATGGCACGATGCAGGACATAGCAGGACGCAGGGCATGGCAGGGCGTGGCCATGGCACGACGTCGGACGTCGCAGGACATGGCCATGGCACGACGCAGGACATGACAGTACATGGCCACGGCAGAACGCAAGACATGGCAGGGCGTGGCCATGGCACGGTGTCAGACGTGGCAGGACATGGCCATGGCACGGCGCAGGACATGGCAGGACGCAGGACATGGCAGGACGAGGCCATGGCACAGCGTCGGACGTCGCAGTACATGGCCATCGCACGAGGAAGGACATGACGGGACATGGCAGGGCGTGGTCGTACGTGGCCATGGCCCGACGTCGTACGTGGCGGGACATGGAAGGAAGCACGACATGGCTATGGCATGGTCATGGCCTGGCATCGGACGTGGAAAGACATGATCGTGGTAGGACCAGGATATGGCCATGGCCCGACGTCGGATGTGACAGGACATAGCCATGGCACGATGTAGGACATGGCAAGACATGGAAGGGCGTGTCCATGGCACGACGTCGCACCACATCGCACCATATCTAGTGCTAGCCAATTTTTAACAAGATGTCGAGCACAATGATGTTCGTGGTTGGTGGTCGTGGCTGGCGGTGGTGGAAAATTGCGGGATCCCTATAGAGATAGACGTGTACAAGTTTAGCTTGGATCCCAACATACCTCCGGTAAGGCAGAAGAAGCGCCTTATTCCCGAAGCAAGGAATAAATTAGCAAAGAAGAAGTAACCCGTTTACTTAAGATTGGTTCAATCTGAGAGGTAAGATATCCGGATTGGCTAGACAATGTAGTAGTAGTTTCTAAAAAAAATAATAAATTTTGCATGTGCAGAGATTATAAGAATCTTAATAAGGCGTACCCAAAAGACTCATTCCCATTTCCAAATATCGATCAAATGATTGATGCAACGGTCGGGCACGAGTTAATGAGTTTTCTCGATACATATTCTGGGTACAATCAAATCAAGATGAACCCCGAAGACCAGGAAAAATAATTTCAAATGGACACTGGAGTGTCATCAAGACTTGAAGGAATTGAAGAAATATTTGTAAAGCCCTCCGTTGCTCTCAAAACCAAAATAAGGTGAAATGTTGCTAGTCTACCTCGCGGTTTTAGAAGTTGCAGTAAGTGCAGTCTTAGTCCGAGAGGACGAAGGTACGCAATCTCCCATTTATTACGTTAGTAAAATGTTAACGGGAGCAGAATCTCGCTACTCACAACTGGAAAAGTTGGCCTTCGCTCTCGTAGTCGCCGCTCGAAAGTTGAGGCCCTACTTCCAATGCCACCCGATAGCTATGGTGATTGCTTTCCCTCTGAGGAATATCATACATAAACCCGAACTCTCGGTTAGATTGGCCAAATGGGCCGTCGAAATGAGCGAGTTCGATATAGAATATAAACCGAGGACTGCAATTAAGTCGCAAGTCTTCACTAACTTCGTGGCAGATTTCAGTCCAGGAATATTGCCTCTAGCAGCCAATGAGGCAATAATGGTGTGAGAATCAACATCGGGAGTTTGGACCTTATTTACGGATGGCGCTTCAAACATAAAAGGGTCCGGGCTTGGAATAGTCTTGATCACGCCTTCGGGGGAAACCTTGAGGCACGCCATCAGAACAATTCCTTTAATTAACAATGAAGCAGAGTATAAAGCTTCAATTGAAGGGCTCGATTTGGCCCGGGGGCTTGACTCCGAAATTATCGAAATCAAATATGATTCGCAGTTGGTGGTGAATAAGGTCTACAAAATTTTTGATACCAAAGAAGAACGTATGCAGCAATACATGTAAAATGTTCAAGCTTTATTGGCATGATTTTGAGAGTGGTCAATTACTCATATCCCGAGGGAAGATAATGCGGAAGCAGATGCATTGGCAAATTTGGGCTCACCGATAGAAGTACAGGGATCAAGATCAGGAACGGTAGTATAACTGATGAACTCAGTCTTGGACACAGATGGTTACTATAAGGTGAATTTGACTAGTTTGTTATGGGACTGGAGAAACGAAATAATCGATTATCTCGAGCATGGAAAGTTGCCCGAAGACCCCAAAGCATCAAGAGTGTTACGTGCCAAAGCTACACGTTATAGCTTCAAGAAAGGCCAATTGTACTGAAAATACTTTCAAGGCGCGTTGATCTGGTGCTTAGAAGCATCAAAAGCTAACTATGTCATGAGAGAAGTCCACGAAGAGATATGCGGCAACAACTCAGGTGCAGATTCTTTGGTGTTGAAATTAGTTCGGGCGGGATATTGCTGGACTCATATGGAACAAGATGCCAAAGACTTCGTACGAAAATATGATAAGTGCCAATGTTATACACCACTAGTACATCAATCGGCAGAACCCCTACATTCGGTTCTGTCCATGTGGACATTCATGAAATGGGGGATGGACATCGTCGGACCACTACCACCGGCTCCCGGAAAGGTAAGGTTTCTTTTAATTTTGACTAACTATTTTTCTAAATGGGTGGAAGCAGGTCCTTATCAGAATATCGGAGAACGCAGAGTGGTCGACTTCCTGTAGGAAAACATAATTTGCAGGTTTGGTAAAATACCAAAAGAGATTGCATGCGACAATGGGCCGCAGTTTATCGGCGCAAAAGTTACAAAATTCCTTTAAGTTTTGAAGATAAAGAGGATTACCTCTTCACCTTATCATCCGAGCGCGAATGGTCAACAAGAGTCAACAAATAAGTGGATTATACAAAATCTAAAGAAAAGGTTGGAAGTAGCAAAAGGCAACTGGCCCGAAGAATTACCTGGGGTTCTATGGGCCTATCAAACAACTGCCAAGTCAAGTGCGGGAGAAAACCATTTTTCCCTTGTGTACGGCGCAGAAGCTTTGATACCGGTGGAAGTAGGGGAACCAACCTTAAGGTATGTCTAGGCGAACGAAGAATCGAACAATGAGGCAATGCTGATCAACTTGGAGCTGCTCGAGGAACGCAGAGACTTAGCGCATGTCAGAATGGCGGCTCAAAAGCAGAGAATGGAGCGATATTATAATCGAAGAGCCAACCTCCGTTATTTCAAAGTAGGAGACTTGGTCTTGAAGAAGGTAACTCAAAACACCCAGGAACTCAACGTGGGTAAGTTAGGCCCAACATGGGAAGGCCCTTACCAGTTTTCAGCTATCACTAAGAAAGGATCATACGAGTTGGAGAACCAGAACGGAAACAAGTTGCCTAACAGCTGGAACGTGGCTCACCTCAAAAGATATTACTGCTGACAAACAACAGTCAAACGGAAAGTATATGCTGCACTCTTTTTCCCTTCGTTCAGTTTTTGTCCCAATTGGGTCTTTCTGGTAAGGTTTGTAATGAGGCAGCTACGGAAAGCATGCTACGAAGACAGGAATGATAAGACTTTTCATAAGAAGGCAAACGAACACGTTTCCACTCGGGGACGATTATATAATCTTTGTTTCGACAGCAAATTCCCACCGGGAAGTTAAGTTTGCTACCGAAAGGAGGTTACCCGACCGTTCACAAGCACAAACCACTAGAGGACTGTTAGGTATTATTTCGCTCGATAACATGGGTTCCTATGGGGAAACAAGATATGTTGCCGAGTGACGGATTACCTAACAATTTATTGGTGGGATCTTCGAAGATACAAGACTTCCAGTATTCCAATTCGAATTCTTCGCATCGAACACTGGGGAATGATATTAGAATACGGTAACACTGCATGCCACGTCAATCGGGGAACAAAAATCAGGACCGGGGACTGCGCAGCCAGCCCCGTAGAAACAAGTTGTACAAGATAGCCACAAGACATGGCAATTTCTTTTCTGCATAGCAAAATGCTTATGTACTTTTGAAAATAGAAGGAATTAAATGAAATGAAATCCTTTTATTTTTATCTTGTTTCTTGTCTGAATGATGAGTTAATTTTGTCATTTGAAAGTTAAACAAGTACTGCAAATGTTAGTATCGTAATGAACAGGAGACGTCCTCTTCAAGAGCACCGTAAACATAAGAGGGCCCTCTCTTATAAAAACCCTCACGTTAAAGGGTTGGTTCCGGAAGAACCAATGCCCGGAATCTATAATTCCATCGGGGAAAAATAAACCCGAAGCCGCATACAAAAAAGATGCAAAAAGTAAACTTACACAAATACTCATAGAAACCCACACGAAAAAGGGATAATACTCGGAACCAAAATGCCTCGAAGGAAAGGCATCTGATATTACACATAATAAAGCTCGAACAGAACAACATGCGCAGAATACTTTAGCAAGTACGAAAGTTACAGACTTGCATGAACAATCAAACGCATGTAAGACTCAAATGATACTTGAGCAAAAAATATGCTTTTATTTACAAGGACGCGTCAAAATTACAAAGATAACAAATATAAAAAAGGAGAAAAAACTAAACTGCAGTGTCTCCGGAATCAGGAGGAAGAGAAGTATCCACATCCCCAGGAGTAGTAGATGGTTCCACCGATAGCTCAATATTTTCCCCAGTTGGGTCTTTGGAATCATATCATTCCGATCCTTCTTCAGTTTCAAAAACTCGAAACCGGAATCAGAAAGAACTTGGAGCGTCAGACTGCGCCGGGAGTCCATTTTTTGCAGCCAACTCAAGCTCTCGGGCCTTAGCAATTTCAACATCAATGTCAATGATACCAGTCTTGGCTTCTTCCAAGGTTTTTATCCTCATGCTATACATGGAATAAGTTTTTTCAACAATGAGGGAAGCCATTCGGCACTTGAGTTCTTTTTTGAGTTGAGTAACTTCGGCGGAAAGGTTTTCCAGGGTGGACCCAGCAGATGGGAGACTAACGTCGAGCTCACGGACAGTTGAACTAAAGAGCCTATTATGCTCCTGTACTTCTCCTCTAGCTGGGCATGTTTCGCCACCACAACAGCAAGCTCTTCACTTTTGAAGATTAAGGCTGCCTCCAAATTAATCACTCTTTCAGCAGAGGCAGCCTCACGATCGGTTGCAGAAAGAATGGCGTTCTGGATTTTTGCCCATTTAGCCTTCGCTTCATCAAATCTAACCCAGAGCGTCCCAATTTCTTGGCTAAGGGTTACCACTTCTTGTTTGCTTTGCTGCAAACGAGCCTCTAAAACAACAGCCTCAGTAGCATTGGTTTCCAGTTCTGAGAGGCGGAGAACAGTCTGGTCCTGTTCTACCAAATTTTGATCCCGTTCAGAAGTAAGTTCTTCCTTCTCATGAATCAGCCTTTGAAGGCCCTCAGAAGCAAGAAAGTTGGCCTAACAACAAGAAGAGGTAAAGTTAGAGTACATTTGTTCAAAAGTAGAAGAAATAACAGAAGAAGAAAGGAACGTACCGCCACGACGTTATGAATAGCATTGTTCAACAAACACTTCCCCGAGAATGTCTGAATCTTCTCCCAGTCTTTTTCTGAAGCCAAAGGCTTCAGATAGTTATCAAGCTCCACGGGCCTCGAAAGCAAGTTGCACCCGGTGGAGACCAAAAGGGTAACATTCCTCGTCATTTGTGGATTTTCAGAAGGGGCAACATAATTTTGCTCCAAATTCCCATGAACTGGGGACTGTGGAGGAGGGACACCTTCTTCATGGTCAGATGCGGCCGATAGAGATGATGTAGAAATAGCTGTTAGAAGAGTAGCTGAAGATCGAAATGATGTAGCAGTTGCTGGTGGTGGTGAAGGTGGAGATGAAGCTGATGGAGTTGAAGAGTGAGAAGTAGTTGCATCAAATGCAGTGCTGGTTGTTTGTTGCTCGCCAACCAAAGACGGCACAGACCCGGTACTCATCCGTGCAGTACCGGTTACAACAATTAGTGCTCGGAAGCGGGAGATAGTCTATTCAACTAAATCAGATTCTCCCCAAAGCGATGAGACGCCATCAATAGTTGGTGCAATTGTCTCAACAAGTCAAGCATCTTGTTGAGATGATGAGGATCGTATCCTTCTATGTAAAGAATCTCCCTCATCACTAGCTTTCATCATCATCGATCAACACAGTGTCTATGACCAGCGTGGAAGGAGGACCAGCCACCATCGACACCGGAGATGACTCGGGGGCATCAACATTTGCCCTCTTAATCTTTTCCCCAGACACAGAGAAACAACTTCTCTTTGGTTGCTTAATCTCTGGTCGGGGACTCCGTGAAGAAATGTTTGCGCCCGAAGCAGGCCCGGAGATGCCCGTTTCCGGAGTCATCAGCTCTGTCATTACATCTACATTATAAGGCTAAGTATTTTATATTTCATCGGTTATTTCATTATATTTTGGATCAAATTAATTCACTTGTCTAGAAATCACGAACAAATTCAAATTATTTATCCATCAATGTTCATTATAAATATTTAGTCGTAAACCATTATTTTATAAAGTTCGTCTATGATGAGTTTGCTCACATTGTCAATCTCAAGCTTGGATAAATGAGGAGAAGATTGCGTCAGGTTGATAACAAATTAGAGCTTTATATTTCATAATGAATCCTGATAATAAACAGTTGATAAGATCGAAAATGATCACATCCATCAGAAGGGCCAGTAGCGCATATGTAAAGAATAAAATGACATAATATCGCTTGAGATGGTTTGATCGCGTGTTATTGATGGTAGGCTATAATCTCGTGTTTTAGTCGCTTATTACACTTTAATTGAGTTTGAGCTTTAATCGCTAGTATTTTGCACTAATTGTGTATTTTATGCCTTGTAGGAGTGATTCTGAACTATGTAGATGTTATGGAATAAATTTGTGTGATTTGGAGCTTTAAACTCTTAGTAAAATCCCAAGTGCATAAGCAGGGATTGCGCTCGGGGGTCGAGAACCACATCGGGATAGCTAAAAAGCAAGAAAAACCCGTACTCTGAGAAACGTTCACAGCCGCGGCACGTGGGGCGCCGCGGTTGCACATATTTTTGCTCCTGTCAAGAAAAAATGTGATATTATACTATGTGGAGCGGAATGTGATATTTTGCTCCCCACAACCACCCCGCCTGGTACGTCGCCCAATGCGGCGCGCCTGTGTAATTTTTATTAAGTTATTATCTCAGTTTGTACAGGAAAAGGTGTCTTCGTCTGGGCCCGACCCTACTTAGTATAAATAAATGTAAAAACATTTTTTTATGGATTTTTGACACATCTAAGACCTAAGGAGGCTAGAGAGAAGGTGGAGAAGCGAAAGACCAAGGAATTCATCATTCAATCCTCACTCAAGACAAGAGTTTGGATCGTTTTATGTATTTCTTTATATTTGTTATGAATTACTCCATATCTATGGAGTAGTTCTCTTTAGGGATTGATAGATTTGGTGTTTTGATGATGTTTTGTTGATATTAACTCTATTTTTTTATGTATTAAATCGTTTTGGGTGTTTTAATTATTGCATCTATATTCACATGTTCATATAATCGAGAGAGGCATAACTTGTGATGTTTTTGCATTATCTTGTTGGTTGAATTCATTGATTCTTCTTAGTAATCGAGAGAGGCTAGTTGAATTATTGTATAGACCTAGTTAGGAGGATAATCTAAACCAATCCACTACGAATTCTTGCATATCTCCACCGAACATAAATTGGTTTATATTGTGAGGTTGAGACTTAATCGAGAGAGGAGTTTCTACTAAACGTTTAAACTAATAATTGAGTAAATTCGAAAGACTTACTTGAATATTGGAAGTGAATTAACTAGAGTTAAATCTCAGACAATTATCTTGCAGCTATCCAATCAACCCCTATTTTCTTTCACTAATATCTTATTTGCTTACTTTTGTTCAATTGTCATTAGTCAATTAGATCTAGAGTCTTAATCAATTTTAGTTCTTAATCATATAAATATCAATTGTTGATCATCTTGGATAGCAATCTAGCAACAAACTATGATAATATTATTTAAATCCAATCCATGTGGATACGATATTATATTATACTATCTTAGACTAGCGAGCATATTTAGGTGTGTGTTTTAAGCTTGTCAAATATTGGCGCCGTTGCCAGGGATTGGCGATCAATAGTGTTTGAAATAGTTTGTAGCGCTAATTCAGAATTTCTTTTCTTTTTATTTTATTTTGTTTTTCCCTTTTTACAGTTGGTGTTCTTTAACTGTGTGCATATTACAGGTTATATTGGTGCATGACCCGATCTTCTCAGAAGGAATTGCTACCATCCGAGCTGGAAATTGAAAAACAACTACGATAGTTGAGGAAGGAAAGAAATATCACGGAGACGTTAGAAAAGGTTGGGCAATCCTCAACCAAAGTTATGCCTGGAAACGGTGAAAATAATGTAGATTTGGATGCGAGAGAGGCAGCCCAACAAAGAGTAAAAGTTGCACGAGATGTTGAAGAAGCAGCTTTTAGAGATGCCCAGTGTATTTATGAAGAAGAGAGGGGTCACAGACTTAATAAAAATCAACTTGTGGGTGCAGGCCAGTTCAGGAATATAGCTCCCGATGCTGGGAGACCACTTGGTGATTACTCTAGACCGGTCTACAACCAGGGATAGTCAAGCATTCGGCCACCTCCAGTTGTAGCAAATACTTTTGAATTGAAGCAAGGGTTTCTCCAAACTCTTCAAAACTGTAGTGTCTTCAGAGGAAAGATAAACGAAGATTCAAACCATCATCTAATGGACTTTGAGTAGATCATAAACACCTTTCAATATAATGGTATTTCACAAGATGTCGTTTATCTAAGGGCATTGCCCTTCATGCTTAAAGATGATGTGAAGTAGTGGCTTCGAAGCTTGCCTCAAGGATCAATTAGAACATGGGAGGAGATGACCAGAACATTTCTTGATAAATATTTATTCTCAGCTAAAACGGGTAAGTTTAGAAGAGAGATCCATAACTTATGCCAGAAAGACATTGAAACTGTGTTTGAAGCTTGGGAGAGGTTTAAGGAAATAGTCAGAAAGTGTCAACATAGCGGTATTGAACTCTGGATGCAACTCCAAGATTTTTGGGATGGTTTGACACCGGACTCACGCAGAACGTTGAGCAATGCAGCTGGATGTCTGTTAATGAAGAAGACACCAATGGAGATAGTCACTATTCTCGATGAATTATCTAAAGATGCAAATCAGTGGCCCTCTCAAAGTGCTGAAAGAATAAGGGGGAATGGTGTTCATCCGGTTGATTCTAACACATCTGTGCAGGTGCAGTTTGATGTTATGGCGAAAAATATAAGGAAGTTGACATTGGCTTCAATACAGAGTGAGACTCATACATCATGTAATATTTGTGGAAGAGGACACCCAACTCATGAATGTCAGACCTCAACTGAGGAAGTTAATATTGTTGGAAATTACAACTTTAATGCAATAGGTCAGAGGCACCCCGATTATTTATGAATTTTGCCTGGAGGTACAGCAAATGCATGAAAATAAAATAATGCCAGACCTCGGGGACAAGGGGCACCTATTTTCCAAAATCAGCAGAGGCAGCAATTTCAGACCCAACAGCAAATTCAGTATGGTTTAGAAGATCTGATGAAGTCCTTCATTGTCAAGAAAGATGAGAGATTGGATGCACATGGTGCATCTATCAAAGAACTTTGCACAGGGTTGCGAAATTTGGAGAAGCAAGTGGGACAAATTGCTACCATATTGTCTGAGGGGATCCTAGGTACTTTGCCAACTGATACTGAAAGGAACCCCAAAGAAACTGTAAATGTTGTAACTTTGAGAAGCGGACAAGTATTGGAAGCGCCTACCCCAGTCCAAAAAGAGGTGGTACCTAAAATTGAAAGTGGAGAGCAGCTGAAAATTGAAGTTGATAAGAAGAAGAAAGGCAAGAAGGGAACTGACAAGAAGAAGAAGAAGGAGGACACTTCGAGAAGGGATGAATCTAATAAAGAGAGCAAGCACAAGCCTGCTTTACCTTTTCCCCAAAAGCTTTATAGAGAGAAGCTGGATAAACAATTTGAGAGGTTCCTAGATATGTTGAGACTCGTTAATGTAAATTTGCCATTTATAGAGGTTCTCTCACAAATGTCAATTTATGCAAAATTCTTGAAGAAAATTCTCATAAAGAAAAGGAAGATTGAGGAGACATCGGTAGTCGAGCTCATAGAGCATTGCAGTGCAGTCTTGGAAAATAAACTCCCACAAAAGTGTGGAGATCCAGGGAGTTTTACCATACCTTGCTCTTTAGGCTCTATTAAATTTGATAAATCTTTTCGTGATTCTGGTGCCTCAATTAATCTAATTCCTTTGTCTATTTACAGAAAATTGGAGAGTGAGATTGGAGAGATAAGGTCCGTACCAATATTTTTGTAGCTGGCTGACCAAATAACTCTGATACCCAAAGGGATAGTGGAAGATGTTTTAGTACGGGTAGATAAGTTTGTATTTCTTGTGGATTTTATTGTAGTAAATATGGAGGAGTATAAGGAGGTCCCCCGTATCCTAAGAAGACCATTTTTAGCAACGGGTAGAGCTATACTGGATATACATGATAAAAAATGCATTCTTAGAGTGGGTGAGAAGACGGTGACGTTTGAGATGAATGTAGCAACTGGAATGAAAAAGGAGAAGCCAGCTGCAAGTGTTGAGTGGAAGGTGAAGAATTCAAAAGAGAAGGATCCAGTGATTGAGAAAGATAAGTGTGGGGTGTACCCCAAGAAGGCTGAGAAAGCATTATCTACATGGATGTGTGCACTAGTTCGGATGCGTAGAATGGAGCCCGACTTTAGTTCATACCCCGACTAGAGATTCATGGAAGTTTATTCTACCTTATGCTTTTTAATTGTATGTCATGGGGACATGCCACAACTTAAAGTGTAGGGTGGAGGATATTTGTATGTTGTATGTATATGTGTTAGTTTTTGCCTTTTAGTGATTTTTAGTAGTTAGAAAAAATTGAAAACCCATAAAAATTTAAACTTTTCGACAATTTTTGACTGTTCCCGATGACGGATATCATTCGACGGGTTTCTTGAGGGAGTAAAGTCGAAAGAAAAAAAAATCTTGTGTAGGTAGTGTACTAATCTTCCCTTGGTTTTTCTTTGTACCACGGTTCCTTTTCAAGGGTTTTGTTTGAACCGGGTGTAGTTAGTTTTTGTTTTGTTAGGTGTAAGAAACCTTGTACTATGTTTTGAGTTGAAGGAAATATTTCTTGACTTGGTTATGCCTTGAGAATAGTGAGTGCTTTAGTTGTAAGGCTTAGGCTCAGTTTTTGACTCTTGTATGAGCGCCTTAAACTGTATGATCTTAACTTTGTTTAACTGCTTTGACTAAAGTGTCTTGATAGTCCGATCCTGAGTGAGTTATGTGACATGTATATGTGAGGTTTGTATTATTTTGTGCATTGCATTTGATGTTTAGAACTTGCCAAGTGTATTTGCAAAGCGAAATAGTAAGTTCAGTCTTGAAAGTGATGTAGGCGTTTATTTGTTGAACCAATTATATGTTATTACCCACCTAATTGTTATCTATCTTAGTTAACCATGTTGAGCCTGTAATCCTATTTCTTTGGCAACCACATTGCAAGCCCTGCCCAATTGTTTGAATTGACCATCTATTTGAACCATTTTACCTCTCGTGAGCACTTGAATTTGTTATGAACTTTGTAAATATTGAAGTGTGGGGTGGTTGGTTTGGCTTTTGAGTGGAACCATTGAATTAGGAGAAAGGTGCATTGTGTCAAAAAAGTAAGAGCCATTTGAATTGAAAAAGAAAAAAAAGTTAATTGTATGGTTGTTTAAAATATTCCATGATAGTGGTAACTCTTGTTGTTATTGTGCTTAAAGAAGTGGGAGTTAATGTATATTGATGTAAAAGTGGAGTTAAGGTCTGTCTTAAGTGTGGGTTTTTGAACAATCAAATGTATGTATTAAAGTGATTAAGGAGGTGTAGTCACTCTTATATCTAAATGTATCCTACCTGTCCCGCATCCTACATTACAACCAATTAAAGTCATGCTTGATCCTTGACTGAATGAGCTCTATTAGTTGAGTAGTACACTACGGGAAAGCCTATGGTTCATCTTTCGTGGCATATGAATGTTATTTCTAAGAGTTAGTGAATGCTTTCTATATTGAGTTCCTGATAGTTGTTAAATTTGATGGTGTGTGGAACTACTCTCTATTGTTGTGAGGTCACTTGATTAATGAAGGAAAGGTAATGCTTGACCTCTATGTTGAGTAAGTGAGTGATTTGTGAATAATGCATGGTACTTTTGAGTAAAATTTTGAGGCAAGGATGTTACACTACTGTGCTTAGTCTATTTTAAATATTCTTGGTATAATGAGTTAGGGGAGTTGCTAAATAAGGTTGTGTCTATATAAAGTGTGGTTTGATTGCTCGAGGACGAGCAATGGTTTAAGTGTGGGGTATTGATGGTAGGCTATAATCTCGTATTTTAGTCGCTTATTACACTCCAATTTACTGCATTTTAATTGAGTTTGAGCTTTAATCGCTAGGTTTTGCACTAATTGAGTGTTTTATGCCTTATAGGAGTGATACTAAGCTATGTAGATACTATGGAATAAATTAGAGTCATTTAGAGCTTTGAAATCTGAACAAAATACCAAGGGAATAAGTCGGGATTACGTTTGGGGGTCGAGAACCACGTCGGGATAGCTAAAAAGCAAGAAAAATCCATACTCTGAGAAAAATCCACAGTCGCGGTGCATGGGGATTCGCGGCTGCACATATTTCTGCTCCTGTCAAATTACAAGCTCTCTGAATTTTCCCACAACTTCCCCTCTTGGTGCGTCGCCCCATGCGGCGCGCCTGTGCAATCTTTACAGAGTTATTATCCTAGTTCGCGCAGGAAAAGGTGTTTTCGTCTGGGCCCGATCCTACTTAGTATAAATAAATATAAAAATGTTATTTTATGGACTTTTGACATATCTAAGACCTAAGGAGGCTAGAGAGAAGGTGGAGAAGCGAAAGACCAAGGAATTCATCATTCAATCCTCACTCAAGACAAGAGTTTGGATCGTTTTATGCTTTTCTTTATATTTGTGATGAATTACTCCATATCTATGGAGTAGTTCTCCTTAGGGATTGATGGATTTGGTGTTTTGATGATTGTTTGTGGATATTAACTCTATTTTCTATTTACTGAATCATTTTGGGTGTTTTAATCGTTGCATCTATATTCACATGTTCATGTAATCGAGAGGGGCATAAGAAAATCCCTAGAATTCTCTAATGCCAGGGATTATGTCTAAAAAACTTCGTATTGCGATCTCCGCTGGCGATCGTTCTTTTCTTTTCATAAGATCTATTCTTGGGAAGCTCATAAAGGTCCATTTATAGGTCAGGGCCATAAAGGCCTATATGAAATCCTAACAACGTCATGGCATGCTCAATTATCTCTTAACTTAGCTATGTTAGGCTCTTTAACCATTGTTGTAGCTCACCATATGTATTCCATGCTCCCTTATCCGTATATAGCTACTGACTATGGTACACAACTATCATTGTTCACATATTACATGTGGATTGGTGGATTTCTCATAGTTGGTACTGAATGTATAGGTAGGGATTGTTTTATGCTTGGAAAGCCCGTTCCGCGCTCTCTATCCCCTTTTTGGGGGGTCCTCATGAACCGTTTTTTAGTATTTGCATTATCTTGTTACTTTAATTCATTGATTCTTCTTAGTAATAGAGAGAAGCTAGTTGAATTATTGTTTAAACCTAGTTAGGAGGATAATCTAAAGAAGTTCTCGTAAAGACCAATGCACTACGAATTCTTACATATCTTTGCCGAACGTAAATTGATTCATATTGTGAGATTGAGACTTAATAGAGAGAGGAGTTTCTACTAAACATTTGAACTAATAATTGAATGAATTTAAAAGACTCATTTGAACATTAGAAGTGAATTAACTAGAGTTAAATCCCAGACAATTATCTTGCACCTATCCAATCAACCCATATTTTCTCCCACTAATATCTTCTTTGCTTACTTTTGTTCAATTGTCATTAGTCAATTAAATCTAGAGTCTTAGTAAATTTTAGTTCTTAATCATATAAATCTCAATTGTTAATCATCTTGGATAGAAATCTAACTACAAACTACGATAATACTGGTTAAATCTAATCCAGGTGGATACGATATTATACTATACTATCTTTGACTAATGAGCATATTTAGGTGTGTGTTTTAAGCTCGTCGGAACATAGGCCTCAATATATTCCAGTTGGATTTGATCTTTAAACTTAAAATTCTTTATTTTTGAATATTAGCGGGCTTTCCAATTAGCTCTAGATCCATGTTCAACAGTACACATAGAGCTTAAACACAATTCGAGTTCTCTTTACAGCTTGTTTGGATGGTTGTTACGTATTGTATTATATCGTATTGTTACTTTAAATACGATATTTGTTTTGATTATTACTTAAATTTTATTATATTGTATCTGTAACGACCCGGCCAGTCATTTTAAAAGTTGCAGCCCCAGTCCCCTATTTACTGCTCATTATGTGCCATTTTTGACGAATTGGAGCTCGAGGAGAGGCGAGTTTTGGGAGATTTTCAGAGAAAACATCGAGGTAAGTGTTCTTAACTCAGTTATGGTTAGCTTAACTGAATTCATCATTTGTTTTCACCATTTAATTAGTGTTTTGAGATTGACAATTGAGAAAATTTTAGAAAATTCATAGAAAAGAATTTTTGAGATTTCGGTATTGATTCAGAGTCAGATTTGGGTGAAACTAGTATGGTTGGACTCGTAATTGAATGGGTTGTCGGATTTTGTGAGTTTTNGAAGTCGGTTTATTAGAGTCTCGCAGATCGGTACGAAGACATCTGTACTTATCTTCAGGAGGCTATGGAACTGTTAGGCGAATTTCACTATTTTGATTCCTTGTTGTGCGAAAATTGTTGACTTCAAAAATTCTAAATTTCTATATTCTATTCTCTCATAGATGGTGAGGACACGTACAAGCGGATCTGATGACCA
>AWOL01S0146426.1:0-51920 GCA_000715115.1 Nicotiana otophora
CTACATGCCAAGTATGCATGTCAAATGTAATGCATCACAATGATAAACTCATGTACTCACACTTTTAGAGTACACAACCTCACTGTCTCACCCTCAATCACTCGGTACAGTCAATCACTCGGCGCTCGATACCTGCGCTCACTACTGGTATATCAGACTCCGGAGGGGCGAATCCTGCCCAAGCGCTAATATAAAGCCCACATGGCCAACTGCGGCGTGCATCCCGATCCCATAAATAATAATAAAGCCTATAAGGCCTGGTGTGGCATGCAACCCGATCCATATAATAATAATATATATAAATCCAATATGGCATGCTGCGGCGTGCAACTCGATCCACAATATCTCCCACAACACGGTTCTCAGGCCCTAAATATCATGCCAATCATCCCAAACAATGATAACCTGATGTGACAACAAATGATAACAAAGACCCAGATATGATATGCAAATGAATGAATATGACTGAGTATGTAATTGCAATTTAAGCAAATAACTCAATAGCAGAGATGACCTCAATGGTTCCCAACAGAATAAATATATAGCCAAAACATGATTTCTAACATGATGCACGACTCATATAATCAAACAAGTAGGGAGAACATGGAGGTAACAAGATATAACACCAAAACAAGTCCGGGCACAGTCTAAAAAACAAATAAGATCATGATTTCCCCGGTGCACGCCCACATGCTCGTTACCTAGCATGTGAGTCACCTCAATACATCTCTTATAACACAGTTCCTAGGGTTAAATACCCTAAAATCCAAGTTTAGACATGTTACTTACCTCGAACAAGCTAAATCCAATACCGAGAAAGCCAAACAATACTCTAGAAATGCCATCCCCCGCGTATCAACATTTTAACGGCTCGAAACTAGCCAAAATCAACTCAAATACATCAAATAATGCCTGAGGAAACAATCCCAAATGATAAAGGTCGAATCTTTATACATTTACTCAAAGTCAACCAAAAATTCAAACTCGCGCCCGCACCTCGAAACCTGGCAAAGCTCAAACAATCCCACAACCCATTCAATTACGAGTCCAAACATACAAATTTCACCCAAATCCGACTCCGAATCGATGTTCAAACCTCAAAAAATTACTTTAGGAAATTTTAGATACCTCTCCCCCCCCAAAAAAAATTCTCTTTAAAATTCATAATCCAAATGCCAAAATCAAAGATAGATTCTTGAAATATAATCAAAACCGAGTAGAAACACTTACCCCAATCCATGTGGTGAAAATCGCCTTGATCCGAGCTCCATTGCTCAAAATATGATAAAATGATCAAGACCTTCGAAATAGAGTACTTTATACAATGTACTAGAGGTACCCTTCACGATCGCGATTACAAAATTTTCCAGGACAATTTTTACCCTATGCGATCGCGGTCATTTCCATGCGATCGCGGTGAGCAAACAACCATTAACCCTTCCCAAACTCTTCTCATACAATCTGTAGTGTATCAGCCATAACTTTTTGCAGATAACTCCAAATGATAAACAGTTTGATTTTCTTTGAATTAGATACAAAGGGCTACAACCTTTATTTTCGGATCATATCCGAATTTCTTATAGATTGCAAGACATAAGCTTCCAAACTCGGGTCAGTGACAGCAAAATTTTCTTCTACGCGATCACGAAAAGGCTTCCGCAATCGTGATTCACTATGACCAACGATGCACACCTATGTGGCCAAAAACCAACAACTATAAATAGCCTAGAAATAGTCTAAAACAATCCCAAAACTCACCCGAGCCCATCGGGAACCCGTCCGAACATATCAACAAGTCTCAAAACATATTACGGACCTACTCGAGACCTAAAATCACACATATTAACATCAAAATCATGAATCCTCGATCAAGATGAATCTCTTAAGTTCATAAACTTCAAACTTCGAACCAAGCGTCCGATTCAAGACTAACCAATCCGGAATAAACCCAAGTTTTGCATATAAGTTCAATGGACAAAAAAAACCTATTCCAATTCCTGGAAAAACAATCCAAACCCGATAACATTTAAGTCAACTCCCGGTCAAACTTATGAACATTTAAACCTTCAAATTTCCAAATTTCTCCAAATAGTGCTGAAACCTTCTAGAAACACCGGAATGCAAATTCGGCCATACGTCCAAGTCCAAAATCGCCATCCGGACCGAAAGGAACCCGCAAAACTTCGTTCCGGGGTCAAGTACACAAAAGTCAAACTTGGTCAACTCTTCCAACTTAAAGCTTCAAACATGAACTTCATTATTCCAAACTAATTCCGAATCACCCGAAAACCGAAATCGACAATACACACAAGTCATAATAGATCATATAAAGCTACTTATACCCTCAAACCACCGAGCGAAGTATAAATGCTCAAAACGACCGGTCGGGTCATTACATTGTCCCCCACTTAAACATACGTTCATCCTCGAATGTGCCCAGAGTCATTCCAAAACCATCAATTCATCGTGTAACCTTACCATTCACATACCCAAGGGAGATCCCACGTCACCCTAATCCATTTAAGCCTGACAACACAACATAACTAAAGATCATTACTTCAACCTTAGTCCATAAAACTTAGAACCCAATTTCCAACACCGCGAATTCCTTACAAGACCCAAATCTTGCATCTACACATCGTATAAGTCTGAACAAGTTGTATCAAGCCATAAACATAACCAAAGATCGAATCACATGGTATAACATATAACTCGCATATTCGTAGCAACAAGTTCTGATTAAAGTAACTGCTTAAAACCTAATTCGGTATCGATAATATCCCTTTCATCAACAAAAGTTCATTCAAAACTTTGTACACTACTGATGACGAAAGAAACATGTAGAAACTCACAACCACTCATCAGATCAACAAGTCATGGAGCTCTCTCGCTCAACCAGAACCATAGATCAAATTCTAAGCTGGCTTCTGATATTACTCTTCCAAGCATACCGTAATCAAATTCGATAGCAATCACTTTAGGCCCAAAGACTTCATCTCATGAAATACAAGTTACTCTACTAACATGCCACACTGATACTATCGAGAGCCACAAATCGTGCAATCCGTGCACCACTAGGCAACAACTCAAATGTACCCAAACATGGAAAGTGATTCAAATGAGAGAACTGCCCCGCAAGCTAAGCAAGTACCACCACAAACGCAATGCTATGAACCCATCACACATAGTAGAAACAAGACATACGAATCTAACACAAAGGATCATATCCCAACAAAACTCCGCTTCAATGCGCGACCATATCCGAACATCGGTCCATATGAAATACCTCAAGCCACAATGCTAAAAGAAATCAACAACCACATGAAATTTGACATCAAGTACACTAAGTGCATGACTATAACCATAGAGGAACGGATAGCACCGTATACCACAAATAGGAAAGAACATAACCAAGGCGCAGTCAACCATTCAACACCCCAATAACCATCTCGCTCGAATTTCGCTACAAGGCCCAAATAGAACCGAATCATATGTGCATATAACCAACAAATCACAACCCCTCATAGCATAGAAGAGTAACACATAGAACATCTCATAACACGAAAAATCTCAACTCTAACCGAGTGGCACACCCCTCAACACTAACAGTTCTGAGTCAACAAATTCGACCCGGTGTAGAATACACGTCCTCATTGGTCCTACTAGTGGGCCTAGAAATCAACTTCGGTCATTCCCAAATGGACAAATAGCCCTCCAAAATTCCACAATGACCTAACCATAACAAATACAACTATCTGGCTAACTTTGGCCCCATCTTCACTGTCCACAACCACGAAACAATCTGCTTCTTAGAACTCCTTATCTCCAAATCCATAGAACACAAGAATCACCATAGCTGATTCTAACTCCACCACCCGAATGTCTAATACATCTCTCATACACGATCATCCCACGAGGAATAGTTCAATAATTCTTTCGTGCCACATAGAAAAATCTGAACATCACTAGTCGATCAACCAGGCGAGTACTGCAATACCGATGAAGAATCCGTAAGTCAAAATACGGTGTGCCTTCTGAAACGCACACCCTTCTCAGGCAATACCAAGTAGTAATAGCATTCATATAATCATCTAACACCGTCCAAGATGACTAAGAATTCATGACCTTCATTTTGAAACTGAACTGTATACTTGCACATGCAAATCCCAATCTCACACTACGCACCACCTCTATAGGCCATCATATAAAAATACGAGAATCTCATCAACTCTGAGTCACAAGCATAATACATACTCAATTAGCTAGAAACCTTCTGCTTGATCTCGTCTAGGAGAAAATAACAACACGCAACATATCCCTCATACCTGTAGATAATATTTATCTCAAATTGTGGTAGAAATCATCGAGAACACTTTGATCCCATTTTCACATAACTAAGCCATTGGAATTGAATCCCTCTAAATCAACCAAGTCTCGTATGCCAAGCCTAAGAGTATTGCCAAAAAAAACATGTAGAGACTCACCACATCATAAGAACCAAAAGAATCGATTATACCCATTACCATCCAGATCCGACCTACCACCAAGCTATCCTATTTCTCTGAGCTCCTTCCGAATTGGCTTCAAGTTAACACTTCTCCTTGCCAGAACACCACAATCCTTACCCAAATCTTACTACAAGAGATCCTAGCATAGCACCACACTGCCCTAAGGCCCAAAAGCTGCTGTATTCCCTCTTAAGCACCCCAAAAGTACCACAACCGAGACATCCACTCTGAAGAGACCTTTTGTGAATTAAATTTGTTCCTTAACCTCTATGATACTGAATTGTAAAATCCATGACGATATAAAAATACCTCGAGTCTCAACGCCATCCAAGGCAAATCTCAGATTCTAGCTATATACAAATTCAGAAAATTCTCAATTGTCACATATAAATCTTGAATATATAGTATCTTCTCGAGAGTCACCTACCCAGCTCAAATCTCAATTGCACTACCCAAACGGGTCGAACGACATGTGCCCCATTAGCACGACAACACGCAAAAAAGTAACCCCTCTTTAAAGCAACCGAGTAAATTCCTACTCCATGCGCACTACATCCTTCACGAATACAACTCAAATCATTCCATGATTTCCATATACCCATAAAGTATAATATAACCCGTATCCAGAAATTGTCTTACTCGAGTTATCTTCGATCTCAACCTCTGCAACTCATAACCAATCCACAAGTATGCCTCACACCGAAACCAATACAACACATAACCATGCAAACAAATCACTGATGGTGGACTCCCCCACTTGGTTCAAAGCCATAGAACAAAACATTCGATAACTCACAATACCCATACTCTATTACTGCCATAATCCCGCACTGAAATTCAACTAAATCCTTCATAAGCTTATGCAACACAAACCATAAAATATTTTGAATCATTTGCTAAGCTCGCATTCATCCACATGACAATCAGGTCAACTTTCTCAACCGATCCAAACTCAAATTGCAGCACATATAACCCACTGGTAGAAAGAAACTCTCCACACAACACCATAAGGATCACACATCCGTAGATCACCCCGCAGGAGATAACCCACATGCTTAGCCTCAAATTGGCATTTCACTATGCCCTACCATGGACACAACTATCATGCAGTCACTAGACCTTCCCGAGTCTAAACTCGTCAACAAGACATAAGAATCTACTTCATTTAACAAATGAAATAACATGAAAGAATCCGTCAAAACCCTTATAACTCCAGACTGTATAACACATCCACAGAAATCGAGCATCCAATAGTCCTTTTCACATCTCAAGCAAATCGTCACACTTAAACTATCTAAACACATCCTGCAGTCACATCCTACTCATCATATAGCCATCCAACCACTCACCAAGCCATCAATCCTACTCCTAGGGAAACAACCGGACATATGAGTCCAAAGCACATATTTACGCAACTAAAACCACCGATCCCAAGTTGTTGTCGAAACTCGGCCTCGAGTCCTCCAAACTGGACCAACTCCAAAACATAGCAACACATCTCGCATCTCATCCATGGAATCCACAAGCTATTGATGCACAACTGATACCGAGCGCGCACATACGCATACGAGTGAGTGGGAGAAATTCAAAGAGATACGCTTCAAGCTAAATCAATGTCGCACAATGAAAAAAGAAAGATGGGAATATTATCCTAAATGCCCTGTAGCCTCTCGAAGATAGGTGTGGACATCATCATACCAATCTGCAAGACTCTACTAGACACTTGCTCATGACTCGAAGAACCTATGAACCTAGAGTTCTGATACCACTTGTCACGACCCAAAATCTAACTAGTCGTGACGGCACCTAGCCCAACCCGCTAGGTAAGCTAATTAACAACAATCCAATGCAAATGAGATTTATTGGAAACATAAATGATAAAATAAATGAACTTTTATACAACTTCCCAAGGACTGGTAGTACAAATCATGAGCTTCTAAGATTTAGAGTTTAAAAAGATGATATGAAATAAATACATAATCCGTTCGAATTGATAAATCTAAAGCTACCAAGAACAAGAGGCAGCTATAGTCGGAACGCATATACATCTCCAATGCTAGCTCCCGCCATACGCAACAACATTAGCTCCAAAATCTGCACGCAAGGTGCAGAAGTGTCGTATGAGTACAACCGACCTCATTTACTTAATCAATAACAAACCTAACCTTAGGTTGAAAGCAGTGACGATCTTGGACAACAGTTAGAGTCCAACATTAATAGAAAAGAACAACTCGTAATAATATAATAAAAGAGGTTCGGGTAATAACTCAAAGATATGATGCCCAGCTCATTCACAGTTATGGAAAACAGGCATGCTTTTTAAACCTAAATCTTTCACAGAAATATCAGTATATCAAAAAAATATGATTTTCCCTAAAACAATTCAACAACAGATAAGATATTTCATTCTCAGATAGCACGAGGAAAGTGCATCTCTATGCCTACATGTCAATGTACATGTGAAGTCATCCATGTCACAATACCATTTAGCATGAGGAAATGCATCTCTATGCCTACATGCCAAGTATGAATGTCAAATGTAATGCATCACAGTGATAAATTTATGTACGCATAATCTCAGAGTACTCAACCTCACTATCTCACCCTCAAACACTCAATCCCTAGATACTCTGAATCACTCAATCACTCGGCACTCGGTACCTGTGATCACTGCTAGTATGTTAGACTCCGGAGGGGTGGATCCTGCCTACGCGCTAATATAAAGCCCACATGGCCTGTTGTGGCCTGCAGCCCGATCCCATAAATAATAATAAAGCCTATAGGTCCTGCCGCGGTATGCAGCCTGATCCATATAATAATAATAATATATATAAAGCCAATATGGAATACTGCGTCGTGCAGACCGATCCACAATATCTCTCACAATATGCTCCCAGGCCCTAACTCAGTTATCAATCTCTCCAGTCTCTCAGGCTCACAAATATCATACCATTCAACCCAAACAATGATAACATGATGTGACAACAAATGATAACAGAGAGTGAGATATGATATGAAAATGAATGAATATGACTAGGTATGTTATTGCAATTTAAGAAAATAACTCAATAGTAGATATGACCTCAGTGGGTCCCAACTGAATAAGCATATAGCCTAAATATGATTTTTAACATGATTCACAGCTCATATAATCAAACAAGTAGGGAGAACACAGAGGTAACAAGATATAATAGTAAAACAAGTCCGAGCACAATCTAAAATCTAACTAAAATCATGATATCCCCGGTGCACGCCCACAAGTTTGTCACCTAGCATGTGCGTTACCCCAATACATCTCTCATAACACAGTTCCCAGAGATAAATGCCCTCAAATCCATGTCTAGATATGTTACTTACTTCGAACAAGCCAAATCCAATACCAAGCAAGCCAAACAATACTCTAAAAATTCAATCCCATATGTATCAACATCTGAACGGCTCAAAACTAGCCAAAATCAAGTCAAATACATCAAATAATGCCTAAGGAAACAATCACAAATTACAAAGGTTAAATATTTACAAATTTACTCAAAGTCAACTAATAAGGCAAACACAGGCTCACACCTTGGAACCCGACAAAACGCGCAACATCTGGCAACCCATTCAATTACGAGTTCAACCATACTAATTTCACACAAATCCGACTTCGAATTACTTTAGGAATTTTTGGACAAAAACCCCCAGTTTCTCTTTAAAATTCATAATCCAAATGCCAAAATCAAAGATGTATTCATGAAATATAATAAAAACCGAGTAGAAAACACTTACCCCAATCTATGTGGTGAAACTCGCCTCCAAAATCACCCAAATCCGAGCTCCATAGCTCAAAATATGATAAAATGGCCAACACCTTCAAAATAGAGTACTTTATACACTGTTCCAGAGGTACCCTTTGCGATCGAGGTCATCAACCTTGCGATCGTGATTATAAAATTTTCTAGGACAATTTTTACCCTATGCGATAGCGGCCATTTCCCAACGGTTGTGATGAACAAACTTCCATTAACCCTTCCCAAAGTCTTCTTAGACAGCCTATAGTATATCAGTTATAACTTCTTATACATAACTCCAATTGATAAACGATTTGATTTTCTAAATACTAAAAACAAAGGGCTACAACTTCCACTTTTGGATCATCTCCAAATTACTTATAGATTGCAAGACATAAGCTTCCAAAGTCGGATCAGTGACAGCATAAGTTTCTTCTACGTGATCGCGATTCACAGTGCCCAAAACAACAATTTCCTCTTCACGAACACGACGCAAAGTCCACGATCGTGATGCACACCCCCGTGGCAAAAAACCATCAACTAAATATGGCCTAGAAATGGTCTGAAACCACCCTGAAACTTATCCGATCCCCTCGAGACCCCGTACGAACATACCAACAAGTCTCAAAACATATTACGGACCTACTCAAGGCCTCAAATCACACATATTAACATTAACAGCATTAATTATCGATAAAGATCAATCTCTTAAGTTCATAAACATCAAACTTCGAACAAAGCGTCAGATTCAAGCCTAACCGATCCGGAATGAACCCAAATTTTGCATACAAGTTCCAAATCACATAAAAAACCTACTCCAACACCTGGAACAAAAATCCAAACCCGATAACATCGATGTCAACTTCCAGTCAAACTTATGAACATTCTAAACCTTCAAATCTCCAACTTTTGCCAAATAGTGCCAAAACCTTCTAGAAATACCCGAATGTAAATCTCGGCTTACACCCGAGTCCAAAATCACCATCCGGACCTAACGGAACCATCAAAACTCTATTTTGGGGTCAAGTACACAAAAGTCAAACTTGGTCAACTCTTCCAACTTAAAGCTTCAAACATGAAATTTATTCTTCCAAACTAATTCTGAATCACCCAAAAATCAAAATTGACGATACACACAAGTGGTAATATATCGTACGAAGCTACTAATGCCCTCAAATAACCAAGCAAAGTGAAAATGCTCAAAATGACCGATTGGGTCGTTATAGTGTACCGGTATGAAGCAACATCGGAGCATCTGAAGGTAAAAGATTGTGTACCGGTTCGAAGAGATACCGAGCACTTGAATGTAAAAAGGAAATTCGGGTTGTATACTGGTCCGAAGAGATATCGGAGGATTTTGAATTATTTATGGAACTTCGAGTAGTGTACTGGTCCGAAGCGATTTCATAGCATTTGAATGTAAAATTGGCTGGTAGTTAAGGTTCTGAAACATTATCGAAGCATTTAAATCTAAATACCCGTATTAAAAGGTGGGAACCTATAAAATTTAACTTTGAAATTAAATTCTTGTTGTTCAAGAGGGTGCCTGGAAAAGCAAGATGTTATTATTAAATGCAAAATAATAGAATTTTATAATAATATGGCCGGGTCTTACTTAAACTGCCTATGTATCCAAACGAATCAGGCCAAAACGTAGTTCGATTTTAAAAGATGACTAAATCCGATGTGGATTGCCTATGTAGTCCTACCTAGTAAAATAAAGTTGCGGCGTACTTCCAAATATATAGAAATGATTTTTTGGTTTTCTATTTTAAGTGTGGGACCGACCCTACGTGGGTTGACTAGGTATCCCCCCGTGAGAAGTCAGGTCAGGCGTAGTTCTGTTGCAACAAAATCTAACTTTACTGTCACTAAAACTTGTCTCTTTTGTTTTATGTATTTTTCTCTATTTTATAGTTTTTTGTAAAATACTATTTGAGAATTTGAGAAGTAAAGAAAGACTGCGATTTTTTGATCAATCATCTTTTTGACTTGACTTTGGTTGGTACCAATAATTAGTTTTGTGTATAAAAATTTCCACCATATACTTTCCATCGAACCGAGATCAGCTTATGGGTAATTCATATAACTTTGAGTGGTACCTCATGTATACCTAAGTTTGACAAGATTTGTTCATCCTGCTTCAACCAAAGGTTTTGAATTTTGCCTATTATCATGTTTCAAGTGCCCTCATCATAAAAAATGTCCTAATTTTCACACATTTTTTGAAATATTTTGACTTTTAGGATATTTGATGAAGCACACTCACACTCAGAAAGATGTTCAATGCATGCAATTGTGATACCATATGCTTGACCTTTATGTGAGTATCCACTAATGCGAGAAAATTTGAAATAGGATCATGTAGGGCTTGTTATTGGCTTGTTATGTAAGCTTGGAGATCGGAAGGATATTTTTTTGGAATAAAAGTGACTAATCCCTCCATGAGCACTGCACTGTATATGTGTTTTCGGCATTCAAACAATACTTCGGCCCTTGATCTTGTTCAGCTTCGATGCCCCTTTCTTTTGTTTGGCTTCTTTTGAACTTGTAGGAGGTTCCGCTTCCTTTTTTGGAGTTTTCTTCTTCTTTTTCTTTTTGTTTTCTTTTCCTTATGGGGATTCTCATGCTTTGCAAAAGTGTTTCTTGCTTTTGTTGGAGTTCCTTCTCTTTGAATTTGTGGAGTTCTCTACCTTTTGTTTTATTTTCTTTTGAACATTCAAAAGTTTTCTCCTCCTTTTTGGATCCTCTTTTAAACTTGCGGAGTTTCCTTTTTCTTTTTCTGAAGTCATGTCTTTGGTTGTCTAGGACCTTGCATCTTTCACCTTTTCATGCTTATCGCCTTCACTCTGGTCTTCGTCCGAAGTTCCACATTTTTAGTACGCGCAAGGAGGTTGGGCCAAGAGAGGGGTAGTGCATTTAGCACAAGAAGTGGTATAGGCTAACATGGGTTATCCAAAAAAAGGCTTAGGTCTCAAAGGGGGAAATGCTAGGGATTGACGTTATTTTGTAGGTTAGAACAGCTCAAATGGGTCAAAGAAGGCCTACAATCCTTTCCCAAACCAAGCGTGACTCAGGATTTCGCCTCAACAGATTCAGGCTAAGTTCTAGATCTAAAATGCATAACAATGAATTTTAATCTAGGCTCACCACACAATACACATGAAACAATTAGGTCGGCTTTGTTCTTAACTGTAAGTATGAGATTTTTTAAGCATCTAAGGTATAATTAAGAGGTACCACAAGAATATATGGTTTACCCGAAACTGATCCTCTCCATCATACCACTTAAACACTTGTTCTTTCCCATACGCACTCCTAACTATGCTGGTACCAACCAAGTCAATAAATTAAATTTTGTTTTGTCTTCCTTCTCTTCTTCCTCTACTTTTTATTTTTATTTTTGATAAATAGGACCAAACCCGAGGAAGAGTTCCTATTTTTATTTTATTTTTGGATTCCATTCTCCGACCGAGGGTCTATTTGAAATGGCCTCTCTGCCCTTCTAGGATAGGGGTAAGGCTGCATACATATTACCCTCCCCATACTCTATTTGTGGGAAATTACTGGGCTTCTTGTTGTTGTTGTTGTTGATAGGAATGAAAATTTGAATCTTCATGTTATGGGAGGATTCGACATGCTGTGTACCATTCTTAAGCGATATCGGAGCATTAATAGGAATGTAAAATCCTTGCACTATGTAATAGACAAGAATTGAAAGTTTCTACGAGATATGAGAGACAGAAAAATAAATCTCTGCACGATGGGATAGACATGAACTAAAACTCTCCACATGATGGGAGTATTTTTTGATTTTTGAAAAATAAAATCGAACCCGAGAAGGGTTCTTGACTGATTTTTGTTTTTTGTCTTGCAAAATGTGACCGAACTCTAAAGTTGCCTATGTATCTCGTTGAAATGAGAATTAGGTCCGACATAGTTCAGGAAGATTAGAGATAAAAGGGAGATATTTTGGATTTTTGAATTTCCTCGAGGAAAGAGGATGATATTGTTTTATTTTGATATTGATGTCTCACGAGGAGACTTCTAGAGAAGAAAACAGAGGAAGATATACAAATATTTGTTATATTTTGTTTTTTTTGGGAATGATCCCTTTGTAAGGATCTTCGGTCAAATGTGACCCGAGTGGCCAGACTTGACCGATTCATCCAGCTAAGGGCGAGAAAAAACGGACCCATTACAGGTTGCCTACGTATCTTGACACAAGGTCAAAACTTAGGTACGCATAGTTTGTGTAGGATGGATAGTATAAGGTGTATGATTTTCAACACTCCTTTTACTCTTCTATTTCAAAGAATTGCAACTAACTACATTAATTGCATCACATATATGTACGAAAATGCAAGGGTATAGACAAACTCGGAGCGATGCCTCGTTGTACCCATGATTGGGTGTGGTATCTCTGAAGTTGAAGAGTGACTCAATCCAGAAGATGTTCCCCTGTTGCTCATTCGAACAGTTGCTCTGATGCCCCTTGACTGTTTGCGATACAGTTGTTGTGGTGGTCTCCCAATTGACTGCAATGATGTTTTGTGAGAGGAGTCTCGTCATAAAATGATGGAATTAAGAAGTTATTGTACAACTAATACTCCCTTGATTGTTCGATTGATATTCTACCATATCCAATGTCGGATGTTATTTCATGTGCAGTCCCAGGATGATGCACCATTCGGCTGTCCTCAGGAACCATTTGATGATCGTCCCCAGTTGACAACCGGGAACAATCTTATGATCTCAATATAGTAAAGTGGTGAGAGCAGTAAAGTCATAAAAATGACGGAGTTCATTGTAAAACTACTACTCCGCTTATTATCTGACTGATACTCTACCAAGTCCAAGTCCATATGATATCTCCCGTGAAGTGCCCAGGATGATATTCTTGCAAGACTCAGATGAATAAATGTTAGATTCCCTCTTAAGTGAAGTTATAAAATTAAGAGGGTGCAGGGTTAGGCCGTGCAGCCAATAGCATATCCAATTGTGAATGGGAAGCGCGACCGGCGCTCAACCGATTGAACCCGACCGAGTAAGCCTGTTAGACACTTTCTACCCAACTCACCCATGATCCTAAAAAGACATGATTTCACTAATTATACAGTAGGAAGCTCATTCATGCAATACTAAATTGTTTCATTAGCTACTTCGCCTTTCACTCTCAAAATACACATATTCTTATAGTCTGAGTGGAACAAGTGATCAAACACAACATAACTTGCTGAACATTCCCAAAACCCATATACAACCCACATAGTGTCTACGGAGGCTCTAAAGATACCAAAGAGTGTAAAGAAGGTGTCAGCAACAAGGCCCCGGCTGTACCTCAAAAAGTACAACAATATAAACGAAAGATGTATTATATGAGCCCGGAATAAAATGGGGCTCACCGAGTCCGCTAATATGAGGATGTGGCACCTATCTGTGATCAACATTGTATGCTATGTAACCATCTGCATCCATTTAACGATGTAGCGCCCCCGTCAAAAAGGATTTTAGTTCCGTCGAATAGTACTAGTATATATAATTAAACATCATCGTAATAGAATGAACAATAATACAGGGGGAGACAATCAAGAATGCAATATGAGCTTCAAATAACACTAAAACATCAAGTTAAAGATCACTTAGATTTCCAAGTCAATTTCCACGTTATTTGGTTTGATTTTATTTTTATGCCAATATACCACAGTCTACAATACCACCGTGTTCTTACACGGAGTCCGATCTCGGCCCGATCGGCTAAGCCATCTCATTTGAGGCATCAACCATATTCACCATTTCATTCACAATACCACCGTGTTATTACACGAAGTCCGATCTCGACCCTATCGACTAAGCCATCTCATTCGAGACATCAACCATTTCAATCGATCATCTTACTTTGTATTCCTTTCCCATCTTTTCAACACATTGGCACAAGTGGCTTTAATTATAAAGTCGGTCTTGGGACGTGGCCTTATTTAATAATTTAAGTTCTTTTCCACAATCCAACATTATTATTATCATCAATAACAACACAGTTTTCATTCAAGACTCTTGAGTTCACATATGAGAAATGTAGATTTCAAGGCACATAAAGGCTTTTCACACAATTCGGCATAACAATCTTTAATCAAATTTGACGTGAAGTCTAGGCATATTAGCACATATTCTAAGTCTTTAATATTTCCTCAGATGACGAAATAATATGATGAAGGAATGGGAATACATATTACACATACATTTCCAAAGCAAGCACATTTGGGATATCAATTTCTAGGACGTTCGATTTGGGACATACGTCGATTGCATGAATATAGTGGGATTCAATTCTAAGAAGAGGGGGTTTAGCCAACATACCTCAATTGAGCCTCTTAAAATCCTAAGATGTTCCGGAATATTAGCAACTTCAATCTATTTTAGCAATATAGCAAAATTGAACCCAAAATTAGGAAAACAATCATAATTCTAGCTCACTTGAGCATTCTGTCAAACACTATGTGTGCATCAAGGTTCCATGGCCCTTTCATGAAAGACATCACCAACCCATACCCCATTCTTTTCTATCTTTAACTCATAACCTCCCCACATATCTTCGAAACATATGCATGCAAAGTAAGCTCCCCCATCCCCATGAATTACCTTACTAATGGTCCATTCTAGTTACATTTTGAAATTAAGAGTTTGGGTGATAGAATTTACCTCTGAGGAAGAACACCTAGGTGCCTCTATTGATAATCTTCAAGGTTTTAAGTGAGAATAGAAGAGCAATTTGGTGATGATCACTTTCTCCCTCTAGGACCCTCTCTCACACTCTAAAAATATCAAAACATAAGCTCAAAATGGTCCAAGGTGGGTGTTTTAACGGAATAGGGTAGGGTTTAAAAACCCCAAAAAATAAAGCTCTGGAACAGGTTCTGCGGTTATATATGCGACCGCATAATGGTTATGCGATCCGCGAAATGATCGCGAAATTCGGGTGCCATAACTGGAAAGGAACTGACCAGGTCTGCGGTCACTATGCGGCATGCAGACCTGTTCTGCGGTCACATAATGCACCGCAGAACCTCCCTCCAAAAAATCCCAAGGCAGGATACGCGACAAGAGTGCGGCCCGTGAAACGGTTATGCGGTTGTATAATTGGCGGTGAAATTAACATAAAAATGCCCCAGAAAACTGACTCACTCTACGACCATTCTATGGTCACATAACGGGCCGCAGAAATGCCTACTTCTGCCCAAAATTTTCCTTCAACTCCCCAGTGTACTGCCCAAAGAATTTCTACTATTATTACCCTCTACGCCTACTTCGGTATCACGGAATCCAGGTTTTTAAGAAAACTTTTATGGGGCCTTATACCAAACTCTTTTATAGGGTTGCCTACGTATCTTAACACGAGGTCAAACATTAGGTCAAAACGTAGTTCAGACCAATTACTGGAATTATGATATTTGTATGGTTATCATGAAGGAGTGATTGTTTCTTGAGAAGAAGTGGCTGTGAATTAGAATTCTTAGGTGGGTGGGTGGAGACTGATAGATGTTGAATAATAGATAAATGGTAGTTGTAATGACCGGACCGGTCGTTCTGTGTATTTGCGCCCCGTTTCACCTTTTGATGTTTCACACATGTGTAATTTTGGATATAGACCCTTTTGCTTTTCGCTTAGAAGACTAAGATGATTATGTTGACTAATGGTTGAATTTTATGAAATCGACCCTAGAATGGTTTTTTGATGGCTCCGATATATTCGTATGGTGATTTTGGATGTGGGCGTATATCCGGAATCGAATTCGGAAGTTCTTAGATTGATTTGTGTTGTTTTGCCGAAAATTGGCAATTTGAGGTTTAGAAGATTGACTGGAGGTTGACTTTTGTCTATCGGGTTTGGATCTGGATTTTGGGACTTGGAATAGGCCGTTATGATAATTAGAACTTGTCTGTAAAATTTGGTATCATTTGGAGTTGATTTGATAGGATTCAGGAGCTTAATTACAATTCTAGAAGTTCTTGAACTTTACTTTGAAATTCGTGCATTTTGGTGTCTGATTTATAGTTCTAGATGTTATGTTTTGTGCTTCAATCATGAGAGCAAGTTTGTATGATGTTTTTAGACTTGTGTGGATATTTGGTTTGGAGCTCCGAGGGCTCTGATGAGTTCCAAATAGAACTATTGGTGTGCTGATGCCTCAGGTATCACAATTGCAAACACCAGCATCGCAATTGCGATACCTGGGTCGCAATTGCGAATAGTTTCAGAATTGGGTAGGCTCNTGATCCGCGAAATGACCGCGAAATTCGGGTGCCATAACTGGAAAGGAACTGACCAGGTCTGCGGTCACTATGCGGCATGCAGACCTGTTCTGCGGTCACATAATGCACCGCAGAACCTCCCTCCAAAAAATCCCAAGGCAGGATATGCGACAAGAGTGAGGCCCGTGAAACGGTTATGCGGTTGTATAATTGGCGGTGAAATTAACATAAAAATGCCCCAAAAAACTGACTCACTCTACGACCATTCTATGGTCACATAACGGGCCGCAGAAATGCCTACTTCTGCCCAAAATTTTCCTTCAACTCCCCAGTGTACTGCCCAAAGAATTTCTACTATTATTACCCTCTACGCCTACTTCGGTATCACGGAATCCAGGTTTTTAAGAAAACTTTTATGGGGCCTTATACCAAACTCTTTTATAGGGTTGCCTACGTATCTTAACACGAGGTCAAACATTAGGTCAAAACGTAGTTCAGACCAATTACTGGAATTATGATATTTGTATGGTTATCATGAAGGAGTGATTGTTTCTTGAGAAGAAGTGGCTGTGAATTAGAATTCTTAGGTGGGTGGGTGGAGACTGATAGATGTTGAATAATAGATAAATGGTAGTTGTAATGACCGGACCGGTCGTTCTGTGTATTTGCGCCCCGTTTCACCTTTTGATGTTTCACACATGTGTAATTTTGGATATAGACCCTTTTGCTTTTCGCTTAGAAGACTAAGATGATTATGTTGACTAATGGTTGAATTTTATGAAATCGACCCTAGAATGGTTTTTTGATGGCTCCGATATATTCGTATGGTGATTTTGGATGTGGGCGTATATCCGGAATCGAATTCGGAAGTTCTTAGATTGATTTGTGTTGTTTTGCCGAAAATTGGCAATTTGAGGTTTAGAAGATTGACTGGAGGTTGACTTTTGTCTATCGGGTTTGGATCTGGATTTTGGGACTTGGAATAGGCCGTTATGATAATTAGAACTTGTCTGTAAAATTTGGTATCATTTGGAGTTGATTTGATAGGATTCAGGAGCTTAATTACAATTCTAGAAGTTCTTGAACTTTACTTTGAAATTCGTGCATTTTGGTGTCTGATTTATAGTTCTAGATGTTATGTTTTGTGCTTCAATCATGAGAGCAAGTTTGTATGATGTTTTTAGACTTGTGTGGATATTTGGTTTGGAGCTCCGAGGGCTCTGATGAGTTCCAAATAGAACTATTGGTGTGCTGATGCCTCAGGTATCACAATTGCAAACACCAGCATCGCAATTGCGATACCTGGGTCGCAATTGCGAATAGTTTCAGAATTGGGTAGGCTCGCATTTGCAAAAACGTGTCACATTTACAATGAGGACAAGCTTCAAAAATGCGAAGCCAATGTCGCATTTGTGACTTCCTCTTAGGATGTTCGTGGCCGCATTTGCGAGGATTTCTTTGCAGTTGTGACGGTTTGCAATTGCGTCAACTGCAACGGACATAAGGGCTTGAAAGTCAGGATTTAGTCTTATTTCTCATATTTTAGAACCCTAGACTAGGTAGGAGGCAATTTGGAGAGGGGATTTCCATCTACAAACATCGATTAAGTGATTTTAATCAATTTTCAACTTCATGATTATATCTTAGATTTAACATCAAATTATGTGAATCAAAGTGAAAATTTGAGAAATTTTACCCTTTTTGGAAAATGAGAATTTGAGGTTCGAGAGTCGATTTGGACTCGGATTTGAAAACTAATCAAATATATGGACTCATGGGGTTATGGGTAGTTGGACACTATCCTTGGTCCCGCATTTTGACCTGGTGAGCCTAGGGTTGACTTTTGTTGACTTTTTTGAAAATTTGTAAAGATCAAAGCTATATCTATTGTACCTGTTTTTCCTTCCATTCATTGATGATATTAAGTCACTTTGAACTAGATTTGAGCCACGTGGAGGCGAAGTTTAGGGGAAAAGCTATTTCCGAGGGTTGAGTTGGCCTAGTTGATGTAAGTATCTTGCCTAACTTTGTGTAGGGGAATTACCCGTTAGGATACAACGATCAGACACCCGTGCCCCCTGCTAGCACTGCGAATGGCTTGGGCTAGGTCTAGGGCAGAGGTCTAGGAGGGGAACGTGGTGAATCTAGAGCATCTGCCCAAGCATCGACCGAGGAGCCACCAGTAGCTCCGGTTGGGGGACAGGCACCCGAGGCTCCTATTGTTACCCCTACACTTCTGGAGACCCTAGCACAGTTTTAGAGTATGTTCGGTAATCTAGCTCAGGCGGGGTTGATTCCACTTGCACTAACCACATCTCAGGCTGAGGGAGGAGCTCAGAATCCTGCGGCCCGTACCCTAAAGCATCGGGTCCATGTTGATCAGGTCCAGAGGTTATGCCAGCATAGCCATTTGTTCCGGCTCAACTTGAGGTTAGGGCAGTGGCATCTGAGGAGGCAAAACTTAGACTTGAGAGGTTCAAGAAGTATCATCCTCCTACTTACAGTGGCCTAGCTACAGGGGATGCGCATGGGTTTTTAGAGAAATGCCACCCTATTCTTTGAACCATGGGTATTGTAGAGATGAGCTGAGTTGCTTTTACTACATTTCAGCTATTAGGATCAGCGTATCAGTGGTGGCGGGCATACAAGGAGGGTAGCCCAGCCGATGCAACTTCACTCATATGGACTCAGTTTTCAGAGATGTTCTTGAGAGAGTTTGTTCACTAGACCATTCGGGATGCATGGCGTGCCGAGTTTGAGTAGTTGTGCTAGGGTACTGTGACATTGTCAAAATATACCATCATATTCAGTGAGTTATCTAGAAACCCACCTACCTTTGTTTATACAATCGGAGAGCGAGTCTGTCGATTCATCGAGGGGCTAAACTGGTATTAGATTCAACATTGCTCGAGAGTTGAAGACAGATACTCCATATCAGCAGGTGGTGGAGATTGCGCACGGAGAGCTTGCTTTGAGTGTGGTGATACCCAGCATATGGTGAGGGACTGCTCTAGACTCGGGAGGGTGCACCTCCAAAGATTACTCATGTTCCATTGATTCCATTAGGTCCACATACTTCACAGGCCATGGATGTTGGTCCAGTTACCTATCCACCCGCACACCCACTAGGGGCAGAGCACAGGCAGGTAGAGGTCGCCCTAGAGTGGGAGGCCAGGCCAAATCCTATGCATTTCCGGGTAGGACAGAGGTAGTCGCATCAAAAGCAATCATCACAGGCATGGTTCCGGTTTGTCATAGGGATGCATCAGTCTTATTTGATCTGGGATCCACTTATTCATATGTGTCATCTTACATTGCTCTGTATTTAGATATATCTCGTGATTCTTTGAGTTCTCCCGTGTATGTGTCCATGCTTGTGGGAGATTTTATTATTGTGGATCAGTGATGTTTAGTTGTTATTGGTGTTCTTATGACTAGAGTTTATCTATTGCTACTCAATATGATAGACTTTGATATGATCTTGGGCATGGACTGGTTGTCGCCCTATCACTCTATTCTGGATTGTCACGCCAAGATTGTGACGCTGGTTATGCCAAGTTTTCTGTGGTTGTAGTGGAGGGGTACATTGCATAATATTCCTAGAAGGTTTGTGTCCTTTCTAAAGGCTCAACAAATGATCGAGAAGGGGTGTATGCATATATAGCCTTTGTGAGTGATGTTAGTACTGATATACCTACCGTTGAATCAGTTCCGGTAGTGAGAGACTTTCCAGTTATTTTTCGAGCAGATCTTCTAGGCATGCCGCTGATAGAGATATCGATTTTGGTATTTACTTGTTGCCCGACACTCATCCCATTTCTATTTCACCATATTGTATGGAACCGGCAGTGTAGAAGGAGCAGTTGCAAAAGTTGCTTGATAAGGGTTTCATTCGGCCTAGTGTCCGTATTGGGGTGTACCGGTTTTGTTTGTGAAGAAGAAAGATGGTTCTATGTGCATGTGTATTGATTATCGACAGTTGAACAAGGTTACAGTGAAGAATAGGTACCCATTACCACACATTTATGACTTATTTGACCAGATACACGGTGCTAAAGTATTCTCATATATTGATTTGAGGTTAGTGTATCATATGCTAAACATTCGGGATCCGGATATTCCGAAGACTGCCTTTATGATTCGATATGGTCACTACGAGTTTCTTGTGATGTCATTTTGGCTGACCAATGCCCCATCAACATTTATGCACTTGATGAACAATGTATTTTAGCCACATCTTGATTCATTCGTCATTGTGTTTATTGATTACATCTTGGTGTGCTACCATAGCCGGGAAGATCTCGAGAAGCATCTGACGATCGTACTCCAAAGCTTGAGAGAGAAGAAGTTGCATGCAATATTCTTATAGTGTGAATTTTGGCTTGATTTGGTGGAGTTTATGGGTCATGTGGTGTCGAGTGAAGGGATCAAGATAGATCCGAAGAAGCTTGAAGCAGTTCAGAGTTGGTCCAAACCATCTTGAGCTAGTGCGATCTAGCGTTTTCTTGGCTTGGCTGGGTATTATTGCCATTTTGTAGAGGGTTTCTCATCCATTTCTATACGTATGAAAAGATTAAACTAGTAGGGTGCTCCTTTCGGATGGTCCGAGGAGTGTGAGGCAAGCTTTCAAAATATCAAGACAGCTTCAACTACAACGTCGGTGTTGGTATTGCCAATGAGCTCGGGGTCTTACACTGTGTATTGTGATGTGTTAGGCTTGGTGCGGTGTCCATGCAAGAGAGTAAGGTGATTTCCTATGCGTCTCGGCAGCTAAAGGTTCATGAGAAGAATTATCCTGTCCATGACTTGGAATTGGCAACTCTTGTTCATGCATTGAAGATTTGGAGGCACTACTTGCACGGTGTTCCATGTGAGGTCTACACCGACCACCGGAGTCTCCAGGATCTATTCAAGTAGAAAGATCCTAATTTGCGACAGCGGAGATGGTTAGAGTTTGTTAAATACTATGATATCACTATTTTGCATCATTCTGAGAAGGCCAATGTGGTGGTCGATGCCTTCAGTCGAAAGGCGGAGAGTATGGGTAGTTTGGCATATCTACCGGTAGCAGATAGGCCACTATCCCTAGATGTTCAGGCCTTGGCCAAGAAGTTTGTTAGATTGGATGTTTTGGAGCCCAGTCGGGTTCTTGCTTGCGTCGTTGCTCAGTCTTCTTTATATGAGTGCATTAGTTTGCCGATCCCCATTTTCTTATCCTTAAGGACACAGTACAGCACGACGATGCCAAGGAGTTTTCTAATGGAGATGATGGTGTGTTGTGGATGCAGGGCCGGTTACGTGTGCCCAATGTAGATGGGTTGCATGCGTTGATCCTCGAGGAGGCCCATAGTTGGTGGCACTCTTTTCTTCCGGGTGCCGCTAAGATGTATTAGGATTTGAGGTAGCCCTATTGGTGGAGGAGAATCAAGATACATATAGTGGAGTATGTGGATCGGTTCCTAAATTGTCAGTAGGTGAAGTATGGACTTCGTTGTCGGGCTCCCAAGGACTTTAAAGAAATTTGATGCTCTATGGGTGATTGTGGACAAGTTGACCAAGTCGACTCATTTCATTCTGGTGGTGACTACCTATTGGGCAGAGCAGCTGGCTCAGATCTATATCTGTGAGATTGTTCGTCTCCACGATGTGTCTGTATCTATTATCTTCGTTCGAGGTATGCAAGTCACATGGTGTTCCTGGAGAGCTCTGCAATGTGAGTTAGGCACGCGAGTTAAGTTGAGTACAATATTTCACCCCCAGACAGACGGGCCGTCCGAGCGCACCATTCAGATATTAGAGGATATGCTTCGTACCTGTTTTATGGATTTCGGGAGGTTCTTGGGATCAGTTCTTGCCACTTGCAGAGTTCACCTACAATAACAACTACCAATTTGAGTATTTAGATGGCCCCTTATGAGGCCATGTATGGGAGACAGTGTCGTTCTCGAGTTGGATGGTTTGAGACGGGAGAGGCTAAGTTGTTGGGCACATATTTGGTTCGAGAGTCCTTGGAGAAATGTAAGTTGATTTAGGATCAGCTTCATACAACCTAGTCTAGACAGAAGAGTTATGCTGATTGGAAGGTTCGTGTTGTAGCATTTATGGTTGGAGAGCGGGTTTTACATCGGGTTTCACCCATGAAGGGTGTGATGAGGTTTGGGAAGAAGGGCAAGTTGAGCCCTAGGTTTATCGGTCCTTTTGAGATCCTTTAGAGAGTCGGTGAGGTGGCCTACAAGCTTGCATTTCCACCTAGCTTATCTGCAGTTCATCCGGTGTTCCATGTTTCTATGCTCCGGAAGTATTATGGTGATCTGTCTCATGTTTTGGACTTCAGCACAGTCCAATTGGACAAGGATTTGACTTATATTGAGGAGCCTATAGGTATCTTGGATAGATAGGTCCGGAAGTTGAAATCAAAGAATATTTCTTCAGTGAAGCTTCAATGGAGGGTCATCCGGTCGAGGAAGGGACCTAAGAGACCGAGCATGACATGCATAGTCGTTATCCTTGCCTTTTCGTCACTTCGGGAATGTCTCTATGCATGTTCGAGAACAAACGATTGTTTTAAGAAGGGGGAAAATGTAACGATCCGCCCCGTCGTTGTATATTTTCACCATGTTTCCCCTTTCGATGTTTCACACATTTGTAATTTAGGTTTTATGACTTGCGGGGTCGATTGGTTTTGTTCCGAGAAGATTTCGGGTCGATTTAGACCTTTGTCTCTTGGCTTAGAAGCCTAAGTTGATTATATTGACCAATGATTGACTTTGGTAAAAACGACCCTGGAATGGTGTTTTGACAGCTCCAATAGCTTTGTATCGTGATGTTGGACTTTGGTGTATACCCGAAATCAAATTCGAAAGCCCGTAGGTTGATTTGTGTTGATTTACCGAAAATTAGCAAATTGAGGTTTAGAAGTTTGACCGTAGGTTGAATTTTGTCTATCGGATTCGGAATTTGATTTTGGGACTTGCAGTAGGTCTGCTATGCTATTTAGAACTTGTATGCAAAATTTGGTATTATTTGGAGTTGATTTGGTAGGATTGGGACACTTAGTTGCCATTCTAGAGGTTCTTGAACTTTTCTTTTAAATTCGTGTGTTTTGGTGTCCGATTCATAGTTCTAGATGTTATTTTTATGTTTTGATTGTGCGAGCAAGTTTGTGTGATGTTTTTAGACTTGTGTGAATATTTGGTTTGGAGCCCTGTGGGCTCAGATCAGTTTCGAACATGTCGTAGTATGGTTTGGACTGAAAATAGAGATACTGGTGTGTTGATGCCTCAGGTGTCGCAACTGCGAACACCAGCGTCGCAATTGCGATAACTGGGTCATAATGAATAGTGTCAGAATTGTGTAGCCTCGCATTTGCGACAAAAGTGTCGCATTTATGATGAGGACAGGCTTCGCAAATGCGAAGCCAATGTCCTATTTGCGACTTCCTATTAGGCTATCAGTGGCCACATTTACAAGGATTTCTTCGCAATTGTGAGGGTTCGCAATTGCGACAACTGCAACTGGACATAAGGGCTGGAAAGTGGGGATTTAGTCTCATTTCTCACATTTTAGAACGATAGACTCGGTATGAGTCGATTTGGAGAGGAGATTTTCATCTACAAACATTCGATAAGTGATCCTAATCAATTTAAAACTATATTTCATGATTATATCTTAGATTCAACATCAAAATTATGTAAATCAAAGTGAAATTTTATGAAATTTTGCCTAAGTTTTGAAAAAATGAGAATTTGAGTATTGAGAGTCGATTTGGACTCGGATTTGAAAACTAACCTCATATATGGAGTCATGGGGCTATGAGTACTCGTAATCTAGCCTTGAACCCGGGTTTTGACCGGGCAAGCCTGGTGTCATGTCCCGATTCCCACTATAGGCTGTGATGGCGCCCAACATCACTGCTAGGCAAGCAAACGGTCTAAAACACACCCGAGGCACCCGAGACCTCATCCAACTCCACAAACAAGTCCATAAACATCATACGGACCTGCTCAGAACCCTCGGAACACGTAAAACAACAACGAATCTAAGAATCGCATCCCAAAACCAAATTGAATCAACTTATGAACTTCCAACTCTTCAACTAGCTTTGAACGCGCCGAATCATACTTAGATTACTCGAAATGACATCAAATTTTGCATAAAAGTCATAATTCACCATAAGGACCTATTCCCATGATCGGTATCCCAAACAGACCTTTATAACACCAAAGTCTACTCCAAACCAAATTTAAAAAACTATAAAACCTTCAATGTGCCAACTTTCAACACTAAGCGTTGTAACGCTCCCGGATCACCCAAAAGTCGATCCGAACACATGCCCAAGTCCAAAATTATCATACGAACCTATTGGAACAATCAAATCCCGGTTCTCAGGCCGTTTACTAAAAATGTTGAGTCAAGTCAAATTTGGCCAGCTTAGGCCACTATTAAGGAACTAACTGTTCCGATTTCAACCCGAACCCTTCCAAACCTAAACCATCTATACCCGCAAGTCATAAAATATTAAAAACATATAATAGGAGTCTTAATTAGGGAAACAAGGATCTAGAAAGTAAAACAACTTATTGGGTCGTTACATTCTCCACCTCTGAAACAAACGTTCTTCCTCAAACGGGTCTAGAATCATACATGGAATGCTAAATAATTATGGATATCTGCTCTGCATGTCCTCCTCGGTCACACAAGTCACATCCTCGATTGGTTGACCCCTTCACTAGAGCTTTACCGCAGAAATCTTCTTAGAGTTTAACTGGTGAACCTACCTGTCAACAATTACAACTGGCTCCTCTTCATAACCCAAGCTCTCATCCAGTTGAACCGTGCTGTAATCTAACACATGCGACCTGTCAGCATGGTACTTCCGGAGCATAGACTCATGGAAGACCGATTGAACTCCCGATAGACTGGGAGGCAAAGCGAGCTCATAAGCAACCTCCCCAACTCGCCTCAACACCTCAAATGAGCCAATAAATCATGGGCTTAGCTTGCCCTTTTTCCCTAACCTCATGATACCCTTCATCAGCGAGACTTTCAAGAGAACCTTCTCGCCCACAATAAATGATAAATCACTTTCTTTCTCATCCACGTAACTCTTTTTTCTGGACAGTGTTGTGTGAAGTCACTCCTGAATCAACTTTACCTTCTCCAAGGCATCCTTCACTAAATCCCCGCCATAAAAACTAGCCTCGTCGGGCTCAAACCATCCGATGGGCGAACGACATCGCCGACAATATAAAGCCTCAAATGGAGCCATCTTGATGCTAGACTGATAATTGTTGTTATAAGCAAACTCAGCTAAAGGCAAGAATCAATCCTAGTGCACTTCAAAGTCAATCACACACGCTCTGAGCATATCCTCCAGAATCTAAACTGTCCTCTTCGACTGCCCGTCGGTCTGTGAATAAAAGGCTATGCTGAGCTCTACCAAAGTACCCAACTCACTCTGTACTGCTCTCTAGAAATGCAAAGTGAACTTAGGGCCTCTATCTGAAATGATGGAAACGGGCACACCACGTAACCGGACAATCTCCTGAATGTAAATCTGGACCAATCTCTCTGAAACGTACGTAGTCATCATTGGAATAAAGGGTGTTGACTTGGTCAGCCTGTCAACAATGACCCAAACAACATCAAACTTTCTCAACGTCCGCGGCAAACCAACTACAAAGTCCATAGTGATGCACTCCTATTTCCACTCCGATATAACCATCTGCTGGGGTAGGCCACCTGGTCTCTGGTACTCATACTTAACCTGCTGGATAGTTAGACATCTTGTTACATTCTCAACTATCCTTCTTCATCCGCCGCCACCAATAATGTTGTCTCAGGTCACGATACATCTTCGTAGCACCTAGATGAATGGAATACTGAGAACTGTGTGCCTCCGCTAGAATTTGCTCCTTCAAGATATCAACATTAGGAACACATAGGTGACCATGGAGCCACAGAACACCATCCTCACCGATAGTAACCTCCTTGGAGTAAGAACCACCCTGCAGTACCATCTCTCTAAGAACCAACAAGTGCGGATCATCGTACTGACGAGCCTTGATTCGCTCAAATAATGAAGACTGAGACACAACATATGCAAGAACTTGACTAGGCTCTGAAATATCCAACCTCACAAGTCTGTTAGCTAAGGACTGAATGTCCAAAGCCAATGGCATCTCCTCTACTAAAATGAATGCAAAATAACCCATACTCTCCGCCTTTTGGATCAAAAACTCACCCCTCCTGCATCAATACACAAGCCAGGCCAACGCGTGAAGCGTCACAATACACAGTATACATCCCTGAATCGGAAGGCAACACTAACATAGGTGATGTGGTCAATGCGGTCTTGAGCTTCTGAAAGATCGATGAGAAGCCCTTCACAAACTAATGATAATAACCTGCTAAACCCAAGAAACTCCGGAACTCCACCGGGTGGTAGGACGAGGCCAACTCTTGACTACCTTGATCTTCCTAGGATCTACCTTAATACCCTCACCTGAGACAACATTCCCCATGATGCCACGGAATCTAACCAGAACTCGAACTTGGAGAACTTATCATATAGCTTATGTTCTGGCAAGGTCTGAACCACAACTCTCAAATGCTGCTCGTGCTCCTCCACACTATGCAAGTTGATCAATATCTCATCATTGAAGACGATGACAATTGAGTCAAGATATGTCCGGAGCACCCGGTTCATAAAATCCATAAACGTCGTTGGGGTGTTGGTCAAGCCGAAGGACTTCACTAGAAACTCATAGTCTCAATATCAAATCCGGAAAGCCATCTTCAGAACATCCGAAGCTTGCATCTTCAGCTGATGATACCTAGATCTCAAGTCGATCTTAAAGAACACCCTAACAACCTACAACTAGTCAAACAAATCATCAATACGTGGCAATGGGTACTTGTTCTTAATGGTAACTTTGTTCAGCTGGCAGTAATCAATGCACATCCGTATACTCACATCCTTCCTTTTCACAAACAATACCGGTGGACCCCAAGGCAACACACTCGGTTTGATGAACCTCTTCGCGAGCAACTCCTCAAGATTTTTCTTCAATTCTTTCAACTCTTTCGGAGCCACGTAGTACGATGGAATAGAGATAGGCTGGGTACCTGGTGCCAAATCAATGCTGAAATTGATATCACGATCTGGTGGCATGCCTGGTATATCGGAAGGAAATACATCGGGGAACTCTTGCTCCATGGACACTGAATCAATCATGGGAGTCTCTATGGAAGTATCCCTAACATAAGCCAGACAAGCCAAACAACCCTTCTCGACCATGCGTTAAGCCTTCAAGAAAGAGATAACCCGACTAGATGCACTGACAGATGAACCCCTCCACTCCAATCTAGGCAACTCTGGCATCGCCAAGGTAACAGTCTTGGCATAGATATCAATAAAGGCATGGTATAGAGACAAGTAGTCCATGCCTAGGATGACCTCAAAGTCGGTAATGTCGAGCAACAAAAGATCTGCTTTGGTCTCGTAACAACAGAAAGTCACAATGCAGGACCGGTAAACCTGATCCACAACAACGGTGTCGCCCACTTGTGTGGACACATATATAGGAGCCAAGGACTCAAGAGAGATATCTAAATAATGAGCAAATAGAGAAGAACCATACGAATATGTAGACCCTGGACCAAATAGTACCTAAGCATCCCTATCGCAGAAAGAAATAATACATGTGATCACGGCTTCTAAGGCTACTGCATCTGGTCTTGCTGGAAAAGCATAGAACCTAGCTGGAGTGCCACCTGACTGGCCTCCACCTCTAGGGCGATCCTTACCCACCCGACCTCCACCTTTGGCAGGCGGGACGACTGGTGCGGTAGCTAGTGTGGTGATCATGGTCTAATGGCCCTGCTATATTGCCTTGCCCCGAAGCCTGGGGTAAAATTTCCTCATGTGACCAAGCTCCCTACACTCATAGCAACCTCTCGCTGTGGAAGATGACTGACCCTGAGTCTGAACCTAGAGACCTGAATACCCAATTGAAGAACCTTGAATAGCTTGTGAACGGTAAGAGCTCTCTGACATGGCGCTAAAATAAGGCCGCATTGGTGTACCCCGAGAAGGCGGTGGTGCTAAATAAGTAGGCCTGCTGGACTGACCCCTCATGAACTGGCCCCTGCCCCCATATGGGGCACTGATGAATCCTCCAGAATGTTGATGCCTCTTCTCCCCCATCTTATACAATCTTCCTTGGTTGCGAATACACTCAATTCGCCGAGCTATTACCACAACCTGCTCGTAAGGAGTCCCTATCTCAACCTCTCGGGCCATCGTAACCTGAATACCATAATGCAAGCCCGCAATAAACCTCTGCACTCTCTTTGCATCATTGGGGAGTATCATAAGTGCATGGCGAGACAACTCAGAGAATCTCGCCTCATAATCGGTCACAGACATATGACCTTGCTGGAGCCGCTCAAACTAACCTTGTAGCTCTTCCCTCTGAAAGGGTGGAATATATCTCTCTAGAGAGAGACGTGTGAACTAGTCCTAAGTCAAGGGAGGCGAACCCGCTGGTCTACTATGAATATAGGACTACCACCATCTACAGGCCCTGTCCTCTAACTGAAATTTGGTGAAGTCGACCACGTTTGACTCCAATACTCTCATGTTGTCCAGCATGTCTCTGCAATGATCAATAAAATCCTGGGGGTCCTCATTTCACTCACCCACAGGTAGTGCACCTGGGGTTTGATATATGGCAGCATCGTGCCCTGAAGCCTGAGTGATAGGGGTCGGTGTTCCCCCTCCCGCCTGAGATATGGCTGGGTCTACTGGAAATAAACCAGCTTGGGTCATAGATTCCATGAACCGCAGCATACGGCCCATGACCTCCTGAAAGCCCGGTGCGGACATGAAATCTATCGGGGCCGGCTCAACTGCAAGTGCCTCATTTGGCTCCTAAATGACACGATCCTCCACTGGATCCACTGGTGGTGCAATGGGAGTAACTCTAGGACTCCCTCATCCTCTAGCAGGAGCTTGAGCCCTCCCTCGGCCTCTACCTCAGCCTCTAGCAACACGGGGAGAAGCTCCTTCACCGCTGGGTACATCTGGCACGCGCGTTCTCACCATCTGTGAGAGAATAAGAGAAAGATACTTAGCACAATATCAACTGCATGATAGGAGATGAAGAAAGACAAGTTTCCTAACACCATATAAACTCCCAAAGATAAGTACAGATGTCTCCGCACCGATCCGCAAGACTCTATTTGGCTCGCTCATGGCTTGTGAGACCTATGTGAACCTAGTGCTCTGATACCAAGCTGTTACGACCTAATTCCCACTATAGGCCGTGATGGCACCCAACGTTGCTGCTAGGTAAACTAACGGTAAACTATCCATGTAGTTGTATATTTTAATATTTTTAAAGTCATTAATTTTATTTAATAATGAAACAAATAGTATGTGATCGTACTAATGTAAGGCATGAACTAAACATGAGAGTAAAGTTATGAATTTAATAATCAAAAACCATGAATATCTACTAGAATTTCCCAAAATCCGATAGCACAAGTGCACGAGCATTTAGTAGAATATACAAACTCCCTAAAACTAATGTCTGAAACAGAATAAACAAAAATGATAAACATAACAAGAGAAAGCTCCGGGTGCTGCAGAACGGAGCATGAGAAGTAGCTCACCACTAGGCCTCCGGGTGATGCGGATGCACGCCTGGACGAACACCAGATGTTCCTGCCTCACAACCTGCACAATTTATGTATAAGTGTAGAGTGTGTACGTAAACAATGTGTACCCAGTAAATATCGAGTCTAACCTCGAAGAAGTAGTGACGAGTTATCGACATCGACACTTACTAGTGGTCCATATACATAATGTGCAATAATTATAAATATGCATGAAATACCACATCAATAAAGAAATAAGGGGAAATAATTAAATGATTCATAAACAAAGTAACAAATTAAAAAGTCCCCAAATATCACATGCAACTCAACAAGAAAGGGCCAACACGTAATTAAATTTCTTAAGTCATGAAGGATATGTCGTGTAAAATCGGACTCCTAGCGACAACACACACGAATTATGCCTAGGTTGTACGGCCCGATACATAACAATCGTATATATGCACTACCGAGGTCGTACGGACCGGTCCATGGATGCATCACATTATATATATAAATATTGTCGAGGCATTCGGCCCGGTCCACAGGAATAAGGAAACTCTTTGGACTACGAATTTCGTGTTTACAACCCAAGGCAAGCCCATAAACGAATTATGAATTTTTCCATCAATAATTAATCATTACGCCAAATCTCTAAGTGGTGAAGCTCGGTCTAACATAATCTTTAATCAAATTTTATTTATTAATTCAAGTAATTAAACTAACAAGTTGAGTTTAAATAGTGTAAGTATTGCATGGTAAAGTCCTATGTCTACCTGGACATATCGTGAATTTTAGCTACGTACGGACTCTCGTCACTTCGTACATACGTAGCACCCACAATTAGTAGCAAATAACAATTTAAACACCTATGGGGTAAATTCCCTCTTACAAGGTCAGGCAAGAGACTTACCTCATTTCCAAATCCACTTCCCGACAAATCACAGTAAAAGCCTCATGTTGGTTCCGAGAAATCCAAAACTAGCCAAAGCTTGTACAAACTAATCAATATTTGCTCAAAAACGCATAATTTAACCCAATTCGGAAGATTCCTAAAATTCACCCTCGGGTCCTCGTGCTCAAATTTTAGAAATTTATATAAATAAATGTTACCCATAACCTCACCAATACAAATATATAATTTCTACCAAATTCCATAATCAGTTTCATTGTCTAATCACATTTTTATCAACACATAGGTTTTTCAACAAACTCCTAAAATTTTCACATTTTACTTGTTAAAATCAACCCATAATATATGTATTTAACTTACATTATATAGAAATCACTTACCTTCAATAACTAGGTTAAAACCCTTCTCCAAGAAGCTCTAGAATCGCCCAAGAAATGTGAGAAATGAACAAAATAGGCCAAAGTCGCGTTTTTTATAAAGTCCACTGCCCAGCGATCCTTCTTCGCGATCGTGACAAGTGCCTCATAATCGTGACGGAAAAAATGCCCAGGCTTAGAATAAATCCTTCGCGAACGCGACTGGGTCCTCGTGATTGCAAAAGCTAGCCTAGCCCAAGCATCCCGAATGCAATCCGCCCTTCGCGAACGCAAAGGTCAACGACCCACTGACCCCTGGCCCTCTAACCCTTCTATGAGAACGCGACGAGGCCATCATGGACGCGAAGGCCACAAGTTTTAAAGCTTCGTGAATGCGACCAGTTGATCGTGAATGCGTATGGTAAATTTCCCAACCCCCCAATTCTATATGTGCGAGCACTACACCACCTCCACGTTCGCGAAGAAGGAAACCAGAACCAGCATATCAGCAGTTGTGGACTTAGCTCCGGGCGGTCCGAAATACATCCCTGCCACCCGAGACCCCCTCCAACTGCACCAACAAGTCCATAAAGATAATACGGACCTGCTCCAACCCCCAGAACAAGTAAAACAACAACGAAACTAAGAACCGCACCCCAAAACCAAATTGAATTAACTTATGAACTTCCAACTCTTCAACTAGCTGCGAACGCGCTGAATCATACTTAGACTACTTTAAATGATACCAAAATTTGCGTATAAGTCATAATTCCTTATATAGATCTATTCCCAGGCTCGAAATTCCAAACGGACTTGGATAACACCAAAGTCTACTCCAAACCAAATTTAAAGAACTAAAAAACCTTCAATGTGCCATCTTTGAGCATTAAGCACCGAGACACTCCCGGATCACCCAAAACTCGATCCGAACACACGCCCAAGTCCACAATTATCATATAAACCTATTGAAACCATGAAATCCTGATTTCGAGGTTGTTTACTAAAAATGTTGACTCAAGTCAAACTTGGCCGTGGTAGGCCACTATTAAGGAAAAATGTGTTCTGATTTAAACCCGAACCCTTCCAAACCTAAGCCGACCATCTCCTCAAGTCATAAAATAGTAAAAGCACATACGAGAAGTCTTAATTAGGGGAACGGGGATCTAGAAAGCAAAATGACCGGTCGGGTCAATACACCCAGGGTTGACTTTGTTGACTTTTTGGGAATTTTATAAATATCAAAGCTTTATTGATTGTAATTGTTTTGCCTTGCAGTGGTTGATGATATTAAGTCACTTTTGGTTATAACTGAGTCGTGTGGAGGAGAATGTTAGGGGAAAATCTATTTTTGAGGGTTAAGTTAGCCTAGTTGAGGTAATTATCTTACCTAACTTTGTGTGCGGGAATTGCCATTTAGGATTCGGATTGATTGTGCTATTTGTGTTATATGAAAGCCGTGTACGCAAGCAGACGAGTGGGAACATGGGTTATATATGATATTTGACCGGTTTAGTAACTTGAGACTGTTTCTATGCCTTTAATTGAATTGTTATATCATGTTATAATTCTCATTGTTAATCTACTCTTACATGTGTTAGTCTACCCTTACATGCTTTATTTAACATTGTTAACACTTGTTCTACCTCTTACTTGATACTTTTCTCTTAAATGTCTTAGTTGAAGTTATTGCCTTCCTTATTACCTAGTTACATCTTCAATTATTGAATTACTTTTACTTGAAATTGTTATTTCGTGTAATATCTTCTTGTTGAGTTCTTGGTGTTGAAATTGTAAAAGCCGTTATCACATTGAGGTGAAATTTTTAATCATTGAAATATCGTTCTTGTTAAGAAATTCACATTCATTTTTGTTATTATTGAGATTCTTGTACACATAGTGGTTGAGATTTGGGTTATTTGTTGTGAAAACATTGATAGTGCTAATTCTTTTGGCAAATTGTGGCATATGGGCAGTTGTGGTGTGAGTTGTGGTTATGTTGTGATATTGATACGCATGTGGTGGTATAAGGCTACGGGTTGATACGCATGCGGTGAAATAAAGTGGGCTTGATACGCGTGTTTCTTGTAGGGGAACTACTTGAAGCCACGCGATAAGAAAAGGTGGGCTAAAATGCGGGTAGCTATTTCGGGAAAAATGATTTTCAAAACAAAATGCTAGGGTCCCGCGGTGATATAAGGAAATGTTGTGATTGAAATTGAGAAATGTGAATACGATGCGGGTCCTCGGTTGCTATTCTTGTTGTGCATCTCATATTGAAACGAGTTATTTGTTGAACAGTTCTTGTTGCTTTTATTCTTCCTTATCTCATCATTTATGTCTGTATTTGATTATTTGTGATTCTCATTATTTTCCTCCTCCTTGTTGTGTTTATGCTTACAATTATGTCATTAGTTTACGTTATTAAACTGCTTTATTATTATACATTTCCCCGCTTCCCATTACTTCTCATTATTATACTTCATCCTGTTTATCATGTCCTAGTAGGTGTCTTGACCTGGCCTCATCACTACCCTACTGAGGATACGCTTGATACTTACTGGGTACCATTGTGGTCTACTCAAACTATGCTTCTGCAAGTCTTTTGTGCAGATCCAGGTACATCTGCCTGTGCTAGATGTTAGTGATTCACTTGTTAGCTGCCTTCCGGAGACTACAAGGTATAACTGCTCGATGTTCGCAGTCCTCGGAGTCACCTTCCATTATAATCTCATTGTTGCTGTTTTCTCTATCAGATAGTGTTGTACTAGACGTTTTAGAATATTTTGTAGAGCTTATGACTCGGTTCCACAGGTTTTGGGAATTATGTTGGTGAGGTTATATTTTGGAAGTTAATATGAGTTTATCTGTTTTACTTTAGTATCTCAGTTTGGGTTATTTTTGTTATGTTATTATTAAATGGTCAGCTTACCTAGCCTTATAGACTAGTTGCCATCACGACATCCTAAGGTGGGCAATTCGGGTCGTGATAGTAGCATAGCGCATGGATCTGTCTCAAATGACGGAAGCCAGTGTAAGGTATGATTGAGAAGAATATTTCAAATCAGTGAAAGATGCACCGAGCTGGATAGTCATATCTTTAAAAAGGAAGGTAGAGTCATGATGATAGTATGATTATGGGGTGGTCATGAAGACCAGAATGGGTATGTGTATTTGAAAGGTCTAGGTTCAATATAAGTCAACCAGAGTTTAGTCAGACAAACATAACCTAATAGTGGATAACAAGTAGAAGGTACATGTAACAGATAAAGAATACATAACAATAGCAGATAGAGAATATATACCATATAAATAATGGGTAACATACAAAGAATATGTAACAAGTAGAGGATATGTAACAATTAATCCAGCTGAAGCAAGCTGCAAGATTGTGTGTACAGTGACCTCGGAATTTTAAGAGTAGATTTACCTATATTCGAGCATGAGTTTGGGACAACTGCGAGATGGTACGTGGTTAACCTTGTATGCCAATCTCTAAAATTAAATAATTTTGAAAGAAGGTTCGGAGAAAAGTGATGACAATTTAATAAGGCAATACCATAATCATGTGACAAAGAATATACAAAATGGACATTTTTGAAAGCATATACAACATGGGTATGTGGAAAAGCATATACAACATGGGTGTTTGTCAAAGCATATATAACATGGACATGACAAAGAATATACAACATGAAGCATGTAACAGAGAATATATGACTTGAAGTGAATGACAAAGAATATACGACTTGGAGCATACGGCATAGAACATGACAAAGAATAGACAACTTGAAACATGCGGTGAAGAATATACTTGTCATGATCCAATTCTCCCTCCGTAACACGTCGTGATGGCACCTAGTCTGTATGACTAGGTAAGCCTAACAAAATGTGGAAATAACAAAATGGAAGTAAAACTTAACAACTAACTGCAACATATAACTAATAACTGGTAACAAAGCCGCTTGACATGTACAATAACCAATACTCTAGTAATACACAGTATTCCCAAAACCCGGAATATCATAAGTCACAAGATACAGAAGGAAACCAGAATCTCTATACACCAGAGTCTAATAAAAGAAATACGGAAGGTAAATGACATAGGAGAGAATAGAGGGGGACTCCGAGGTTTGCGGATGCGGCAGATATACCTTGAAGTGTTTGTACAGCAGCAAGCACTCTCAGCTAATAGCGGGGCTGATAAGAAGCACCTGAAACTGCACACAATACATGTGCAGAAGAGTAGCATGAGTACACCACAATGGTACCCGGTAAGTGCCAAGCCTATCCTCGGTAGCGTAGTGATGAGGTCAGGTCCAGGCCCTACTAGGGATATAATAATAAGACAGATGATATAATAAAATGAAGTAAAATGGGAAATTTAACAGAAAGAATTCACAGAGAAATAATAACACACCACAATGCGATAACAACAGGGGCGCTCTCGAGATACCATCTCATAGTCAAAAAGAAATAAATACTCAACAGGGGATCTCCCGAGATACCGTCTCGTAGTTCCAAAAGTAAATATGCAAGGAGATCTCCCGAGGTACTGCCTCGTAACCCCAAAAGTAAATGTTCAGGGGGATCTCTCGAGGTACCGCCTCGTAGTCCCAAAAGTAAACATGTAGGGAGAACTCTTGAGGAACCGCCTCGTAGTCTTAAAAGTTAATGTGCAGGAAGAACTCCAGAGGAACCCCCTCGTAGTCTCAAAATTAAACACACATCTCAAACCGATAAATACAAGAGTTAACAGCAAGATTTCTATAGTTATACTGATAAAGAACAAGGAAAAGCAGAAATCAACTAGGCATGCTTCACAGAGTTTAAATAAGCAGTTACAGCATGTAGACATGCGATATTGGAATAGCTCAATTAGGAATGAAAATAGACTAATACTCATTTAAATGGTATAACTCAAATTAAAGGAAAAATAGGTTGCTACTCAGTAAAATAAATTGGGTTTTACAATAAATAGCCTGTGTACATACTCGTCATCTCATGTACACGACGCTCACATATCACAACAGTACGAAATCCTAAGGGGATTTTCCCCACACAAGGTTAGACAAGCCACTTAACTCGAACCAAGCTCAATCAATCGGTAACAATGCCTTTTCTACGAATATCAGACTCTGACTGGCCCAATCTAGCCAGAATCAATTACATACCATAAATACAACTATAAGAAACAAATCTAATCAAATAAATCAAAGCTAAATCAAGAAATTAGAAAATCGCCCCAAAAAGCCTCCCCGGGCCCACGTCTCGGAATCGGATAAAAGTCACAAAATATGAACACCCATTCACTCACAAGCCCGATTATGTAATTTGTTTTGAGATCCGACCTCAATTTGAGGTCTAAATCCCCATTTTACAAAAATCCCTAATTCTACCTAAAACCCCTAATTTCTACCATGAAAAACTAGACTTTCGGTTGAAATCTTAGGAAATTTAATGAAATATTGAAAGAAAATAGGTTAGAATCACTTACCAATGATTTGGGGAAGAAGAGTTCTTTGACAAATTGCCTCTAGGGTTTTCTTGATTTGAAAATTTTAAGAATGGGAGAAAATCCCGTCTTTCAGCTGTTAGTCGCAATTGCGATTAGGGGTTTGCAATTGCAAACCCCGCAAATGCGAGTTTTTCTTCGCAAATGCAAAGTCTCACTACTATCATCGCAATTGTGATGACTTGTTTGCAAATGCGAACAATGGCCTCCTCGCAATTGCGACCAAGTGATCGCAAATACGAACACAGTGTTGACCCACCCCTTTTCACAAATGCGAACCTGACAGAGGTCGCAAATGCAAAGCCTGACCTCGCAAATACGAGATCAGAGGCCTGCACCAGAACTGAAACACACCAGCAATGTTTCTAAGTCCAATTTCACTTTGTAGCATATCCGAAACTCACCCGAGCCATTGAGGGTCTATACCAAAATGCACTCGGGTCTAAAAACATCATACGAACTTGCTCGCGTGATCAAATCGCCAAAATAACACCGAGTACTATGAATTGAACACCAAATCAAATGACATTTTCAATAAAACTTTGAAACTTCTATTTTCACAACCGGGCGTCCGAATCACGTCAAACCAACTCCGTTTCTCACTAAATTTGACAAACAAGTCATAAATATAGTATTGGACCTATACCGGGTTCCAAAACCAAAATACGGACCTGATATCAATAAACTCAAACATTGGTCAAACTTTCAAAGTCATTAAGCTTTCAAACTTTCACATTTCAACAAAGTCTGATAACTCGGGCTAGGGACCTCCGAATTTGATTCCGGACATACGCCCGAGTCCAAAATCACGATACGGACCCACTAGATCGTCAAAACACGAATCCGAGTCTATTTGCATAAAACATTGACCAAAGTCAACTCAAATGGATTTTAAGGTAAAAATTTCATATTTTCTCAGTTTTTAAAATAAAAGCTCTCCGAAAAATAAATCCGGATTATGCAAGCAAATCGAGTAAAGTTTAAATAAGGTATTTAAGGCTTCAAAGCACAAAATTAGGTTCTAAAATATATGATGACCTATCGGGTCATCACAATACTAATTAAAGCAAAGATTATACGACTTAAAGCAAAGAATATACAACTTGAAGGAAAGAATGCATGACCTGAAGCATGTGACAGAAAGAATAGACGTTGGAGTATTGGAAAACCTGTAATCCCTCAGGTAATTGATCAAGTCCGCTATTGTTAGAACCTGAAATATCCCCAGCAGAATCGCCATGTTGTTGCAACCTATTTTGCACATTTCAAAACAAATTACAATTTATAGTACTCTACAAGGTCATGTAAAGTTTAGAGTAGCCACCTAGTACTTATGGTATGCGAAACCGTTGAGATTCTAGGTAAGGGCTCAGATTATCTCGAGGGGAAGGTGTTAGGCATTCCTTAAGATCCACAAAATATGGTTCCGATGGACTTGATCAAACAAGGGATGGATTAGGTAAGAAGCGATTAATTTGGCTTTTACAAAGAATTATAAAAAGTTTTTTAAAATGAAGGGTGATTGAACGAGAGTGTCACATGCTAGAATATAAATATCTATGTATAATAAATTATCTACAAAAGGAGAATGAAGTATATGAGAGTTATATTTTAATATATTGATGAAATGCAAAGCAAATATGTAGTAATAAGTGAGGTATTTAGTAAATTAACTAGATGAATTGTGGTTAACGAATGCACTTGAAAGGATGTAATTTATGTCTAAGGGTAAATTATTTTGAGTGAGAAGCTAAAGTGTAAGAAAATAAAACTTACCTTTAAAATGATTGGCTAGGAGGAGGAGAGAATTATTTTTTAATATTTTATGTAATGAATAGGGTAAGAAAGGAATTAACTTAATAATTTACAAAAATACATTAAATAACGGACAATAAATTGAGACAAGAGAATAATAAAATATTTATATTTATGTGCACATGTAGTAAATCGTATATGAACAAAATGTTTGAAATAATTTAAATTTTTGAAAATTGGTGCACAAGACACAGAGAGAAGTCTTGCATTCATTCAGCCGTATGAAGCCTTGTGTAGCTTCAAATGACACAATGATTGATATATTGTAATGACTCGGCCGGCCGTTTTGAGCAATTGCATTCGTTCATCCGTATGAAGCCTTGTGTAGCTTCATATGATATATTATTACTTGTGTGAATCGTCGATTTTGGTTTTCAGGTGTTTCAGAACTAGTTTGGAAGAATAAATTTCATGTTTGAAGCTTTAAGAGCCCGGTTGAACATAAGAAAATTTTTCTTTTTTCAAAATATTTTTTGAAAACAATGTTTGGTTATCAAAATCTTCCAATTTTTCCAATCTCACTTGAAAATACATTTTCAAATTTAAAAAATTGGTGAGAACCGGTTTTTCAATTGAAAATGGGAATGTTGCTAGTGTTTAGTTGCAAAATATGTTGAAAAAAAAGACATTCAAATATGTTGCAAAAATTATAACCAAATACAACTTCATCTTCAATTCAAATTTTAGTGAAATTCCAAATTTGAAATATTTTTTTGGAATTCATGTCGAAACGCCCACTAAGTTGGAAGAGTTGACCAAGTTTTACTTTTGAGAATTTGACCTCGGATCGGAGTTTTGATTATTTATATTAAGTCCGGATAGTGATTTTGGACTTGGGTGTTTCCCCGGATTTGTATTTGTATATTTTTAGAAGGTATCAGCACTTTTTGGCGAAAGATGGAAATTTGAAGGTTTGGAATGTTCATAAGTTTGACCGGGGGTTGACTCTGATGATATCTGGTCCGGATAGTGGTTCCGGGAATCGTTATAGCTCCGTTATATTATTTGGGACTTGTGTGCAAAATTTGAGTTCCTTTCAAGTTGATTTGATATGGTTCGGCATGATTTTTGGAAGTTGCAAGTTCAAAAGTTCATAAAGTTCGATTTGAGGCACGATTCGTGATTTTGATATTGTTAAGTGTGATTTGAGGCCTCTAGTAGGTCCATGTTATATTGTGGGACTTGTTGGCATGTTTTGATGGAGTCCCGGGGGGCTTGAGTGAGTTTTGGATATGGTTCAGATCATTTCGGATGGTTTTGTATTGCTGGTTTTCTGTTGTTACCTATTGCTTCTGGTGTTCTTCACATTCGCGAAGGTCCATCCGTGATCGTGAAGGATGTTTTTAGTGTTCTATGAATTTGTTTTTCATGTTCGCGTGAGGATGAACGCATTCGCGTAGAGTTTGGCCTGGTCTTCATCGCATTCGCATCTGATTCTACGCGTGATTGGGCTGAACTGGGTAGGATGTTGATTTCCTCTTCGCGTTCGCGATGTTGTTCCTGTATTTGTGTAGTTCTGTCAGCTTTGTGTATCGCGTTCACGAGGCTTGTGTTGTGATTGCGTAGAGTATTTCAGGGGCAGTGTATTTTTCTTCTTCGCGATCACGATTGTATTTGTGCGATCGCGATTCATTGATTCGTCCAGTGATTATAAGTACTGTATTTTTGGAGGTTTCAGCAATTTTAACATATTTGGAGCTATGGAGCTCGGATTGAGGCAATATTTAGGCCAGTTTCACCACATGGAATGGGGTAAGTGTATTCTACTCGGTTTTGATTATATTTCATGAATCTATCTACATTTTGGCATTTGATTGATGATTTTGAAAGAGAAATTGGGGGATTTTGTCTAAAATTTCATAATGTGAATTTTTGAGTTTTGAACGTCGATTTGGAGTCGGATTTAAGTAAAACTAGTATGGTTGGACTCATAATTGAATGGTTTGCTAGATTTTGTGAATTTTTTTGGGTTCCGAGGTGCGGCCCAGGGTTTGACATTTTTGTTGACTTTGGGCTTTTGATTAAAGATTCCACCTTTATCGATTGAGTTTATTTCCTTTAGCATTATTTGATGTTCTTGAGTTTCATTTGGCTAGTTTCGAGTCGTTCGGAGGTCGGTACGCGCGGGATGGCATTTCTAGAGTATTATTTGGCTTGCTCGATATTGGATTTGGCTTGTTCGTGATAAGTAACACTTGTAAACTTGGTGCTGAGGGTACGAATCCCTGAATATACATGTTATGTGTTGGTGTTGAGGTAACGCATATGCTAGGTGACGGGCGTGTTGGTGTGCACCGTGTGAGTTTTGACTCGATTGATTATGCGGTACTGTGTAGTTATCTAATATTGTTTTATTCCATGAAATTTCTACGTGCTAGAGTAATTGAGTTGTGATCCATGTTAGAAGCCATATTTTGGCTATATGATTATCTTGTTAGGACCCGCTGAGATCATTGTTGTTGTTGAGTTATTTGCTTAAATTGCAATTATGTACTCAGTCACATTCGTCATTTGCATATCATATCTCTATCTCTGTTATCATTTATTGTTACATGATGTATCATTGTTTGCGCTGATTAGCATGAGATTTGTGAGCCTGAGAGACTGGAGAGATTGATGACTGAGTGAGGTCGGGGGCCCGATTGTGAGTGATATTTATAGGATCAGGTCGCACGTCGCAACAAGCTTTATTGATTCATGTTAGCATCAGGATGCATGCCGTAGCATGCCATGTTGGCTTATGTTAGCGCTCGGGCTGGATCTGCCCCTTCAGAGTCTGACATACCAGCAGTGAGCGCATGTACCGAATGCCGAGTGTCAAGTGATTGAGTGTGAGATAGTGAGGTTGAGTACTCTGAGAGTGTGAGTACATTAGTTCATCACTGTGATGCATTACATTTGACATGCATACTTAGCATGTAGGCATAGAAATGCATTTCTTCATGCTATACGGTATTGTGACTTTCATGACTTCACATACACATTGACATGTAGGCATAGAGATGTACTTTCCTCATGTTATCTGATAATGAAAGATCTTATATGTTGTTGAAAGTTTTTGAGAAAAATCACAGTTTTATGATATACTCATATTTTGGTGATTTCGATGAAAGATTTGGGTTTTACAGTTATATATGAGAAGCATTCCTATTTTCCGTAACTGTGAACAAGTTGAGCATCATATCTTGGAGTTATTACTTGTACTGCTTCTATTTTATTGTTTCGAGTTGTTCTTGGTTATTGGTGTTGAACTCTGACCATTTCTCCAAGATCGTCACTACTTACAACCTAAGGTTAGGTTTGTTACTTATTGAGTACATGGGGTCGGTTGTACCTATACTATACTTCTGCACCTTGCGTGCAGATTTTAGAGTTGATATTGTTGTGTTAGGCGGGAGCTGGCATTGAAGATGTACCTGCGTTCTGGATATAGATGCCTCTTGTTAATGGTAGTTTTAGTTTTATAAAAATTTGTTGATGTACATTTCGAACAAATGATGTATTTATTTCATACCATCTTTAAAAGAACAACAACAAAAACTCCCCAGTGAGTTCCAGCAAGTAGGGTCTGGAGAGGGTAGAGTATGCGCAGACCTTACCCCTACCCCAAAGAGTAGGGAGGCTATTTCAAAAAGACCCTCAGCTCAAGAAGACTAAAAGAGAAAATATATTAGTACCATCAATAGAACCATGGGACTAATAGCAACATCATAAGAACCAGAAAATAGATAAAAAGTAATAACAAAAACTAGTGAATAAGGCCCGGTACTACGAAAAACAGAAGAATAGTGTGGACACAACAATAATCGCTAGCAGCCTAGGATAAAACCTTATCAGACCAGCCTCCCACCCGGAATGAAGTAGAAAAATGCTCAACTACCTCCTTACCTACCACCCTAATGCTCTACCTCGACACCTTCCTATCAAGGGCCATGTCCTCAGAAATCTGAAGCCGCGTCATGTCCTCCCTGATCACGTCTCCCTAATAGTTCTTAAGCCGTCCTCTCCCTCTTCCTGAACCCGCCAAAGCCGACCGCTCACACCTCATGATCGGGGCATCTGGGCTTCTCCTTTGCACATGACCGAACCATCTAAGCCTCGCTTCCCGCATCTTGTCATTCATAGTGGCCACACCCACCTTCTCCTGAATATCTTCATTCCTAATATTATCCATCCTAGTGTGCCTTCACATCTACCTCAACATCCTCATCTTTGCTACTTTCATCTTCTGGATATGTGCGTTTTTAACTGGCCAACACTCTGCCACACACAACATGGCCGGTCTGACCACTGCTCTATAAAACTTACCTTTGAGTATCAGTGGCACTTTCTTGTCACACATGACTCCAGATGTTAACTTCTATTTCATCCACCCACCGCTATACGGTATGTGACATCTTCGTCAATCTGCCCATCCCCCTGGATAACCAACCCAAGGTACGTGAAACTACCTATCTTGGGGATCACCTATGATCCAAGCCTCACGTCCAAGCCCGCTTCTCTCGACTCAACGATGAACATGCACTCCAGGTATTCTGTCGTAGTCCTGCTCAACTTGAAACCCTCAGACTCAAGGGCCTATCTCCAAACCTCCAGCCTCTAGTTAACGTCGCCTCATGTCACATCAATCAGAATTATATCATCATCGAATAACATACACCATGGCACCTCTCCTGAATATATTGTGTACGTGCGTTCATCACTAGAGCAAATAAAAACGGGCTGAGCGCAGATCCTTAGTAAAAACCCTTAACAACCTGGAAGTGCTCCGAGCCTCCTCCCACAGTCCTAACTCGATTCTTCGCTCCATCGTACATGTCCTTATTCGCCCTAATGTAGGCAACCAGCACACATTTTGCCACTTGGCATCTCCAAATAACCTCCCTAAGGACCTTGTCAAACGCTCTCTCCAGGTCAATAAACACCATGTGCATATCCTTCTTCCTATCCTTGTACTGTTCCACCAACCTCTTAATAAGGTGGATCACTTCTGTAGGCTAACGCCCCAATATGAACCCAAACTGGTTGTCAGATATAGACAACATCTTCCTCACCCTCACTTTCATCACCCTCTCCCACACTTTCATAGTATGGCTTGGTAACTTGATACAACTATAGTTGTTGCAACTCTGAATATCACCTTTGTTCTTGTAAAATGGTACCGCCATACTCCACCTCTACTCATTCGACATCCTCTTCGTCATGAAAATAATATTTCATACCAGCTTTGTAAACTCTAAATCTTAGAAGATAAACATTTGTACTACCAGCCCTTGGGTTGTTGTATAAAATTTCAATTATTTCATTATTATTCTCTCAGTAAATCTCATTTGAAATTCGATTATTTTTTAATTGGCTTACCTAGCAGGTTGGGTTAGGTGCCATCACAACTAGTTGGATTTTGGACACTGACAAGTTGGTATCAGAGCCCTAGGTTCATAGGTTCTATGAGTCATGAGCAAGTGTCTAGTAGAGTCTTGCGTATCGGTATGATGGCATCTATACCTATCTTCGAGAGGCTACGAGGCATATAGGATAAACTTCATGTCTTTCTTTCCTTATCGTGCGACATTGATTCAACTTGATGCGTATCTCATTGAATCTCTTCCACTCACTCGTATGCGTATGTGAGCGCTTGGTATCAGCTGCGCATCGACAACTTATGGATTCCATGGATGAGATATGAGAGGTGTTTCTATGTTTTGGAGTTGGGCCACTCTGGAGGACTCGAGGCCGGGGTTTGACCGCAACTTGGACTTGGTGGTTTTAGTTGCGTGAGTATGTGCTTTGGACTCATATGTCTGGTGGAGTTGCTAGGAGCAGGATTGATGGCTCAGTGAGTGGTTGGATGATTATATGATGAGTATGATGTGACTGCGGGATGTGTTAAGATGGCTTAGGTATGACAAGAAGGGTTGCTTGGGATGTGTAAAGGACTATTAGGATCTTTATTTCTGTCTTGATGTGTTGTACAGTTCTGAGTTATGAGGATGTTGAGAGACCTTTCAGATGTACATTTATGGAATGAAGTAGATTCTCATGTCTTGTCAACGAGTTTAGACTCGGGAAGATTAAGTGATTGCGTAGTAGTTGTGAATGTGAAAGGGCATGAAGATATGTCAGTTTGAGTCTAAGCGAGTGGGTTATCTCCTGTGTGACATTCTGAGGTTGTGTGATTCTTAGGATGATTATGTGGAGAGCTTCTTTCTACCAGTGAGTTACAAGTGTTTCAGTTTGAGTTTGGATCCATTGAGAAAGTCTAATTTTCTGAGACGAGAATGAGTGCGAGCCTAGCAAATAGTTTGATGTATTCTATTGTTTGTGTTGCAAGAAGTTACGAAGGATTTAGTTGAATTTGAGTACGGGATTATGGCGGTAATAGAGTATGGGTATTGTAAGTTATCGAAAGTTTTGTTCTATTGCTTTAAGCCAAGTTGGGGAGTTTGCCATCGGCGATTTGATTGCATCGCTATGTGTTGTAGTGGTTTCGGTTAGAGGCATACTTGTGGATCGGTTATGACTTGCAGAGGTTGGTTCTGAGGATGACTTGAGTAAGGAATTTCTTGATACATGATGTATTACACCTTATGGATATGTGGAAGTCTTGGGAGTGGTTTAGGGTTGCTGTCCATGACGGATGTAATGTACTAAGAAAAAGGGATTTGCTCGGTTGCTTAGATGTGTGGATTACTTCTTTGGGTGTTGGTATACTAATGGAGCACAGGTCGTTCGGCCCGTTTGGGCGGTGCAATTTAGATTTGAGAAGAGTGGATGGCTCTTAAGAAGGCTCTAATGGATTCAATATTTATATGTGGCAATTAAGAATTTTCCGGAGTTGTATATGGCTAAGATTTAAAATTTATATTGGATGGTACCAGGACTTGTGGTACTCCTGTATCATTGTGGATTCTATATTTTAGTATCAGGAGGGTAAAGGAAACATTTTTAGATTCACATAATGTCTCTTCAGAATGGGTGTCCCGATGTTGGTACTTTAGGGGTTCTAAGAGAGAATACAACAGTTTATGGGCCTTAGGGCGGTGTGGTTTTGTGCTAGGATATCTCGTGGTAAGCTTTGGGTAAGGACCATGGTGTTCTGGCAAGGAGATGTGTTAACTTGAAGGCAATTCGGAAGGAACTCAGAGAAATAGGACAACTTGGTGGTAGGTTGGATCAGTATGGTAATGGTATGCTCGGTTCTTTTGAATCTTATGATGAGGTGAGGCTTTATGGGTGTTTTGTGGGAATACTCTTAGATTTGGCAACCTGCATGGCTTGGTTGAGTTTGAGGGATTCAGTTCTGATAGTCTGGTTATATGCATATAGATTTCAATGTGTTCTTGATGGTTTCTACACCCGGTTTAAGATGGATATTTTCTACCAGTGTGAGGAGCATGTTGCGTGTTATGATTTTCTACTGGATGGGATCAAGTAGAAGGTTTCTAACTAATTGAGTATGTATTCTACTTGTGACTCAGAGTTGATTATGAGATTCACACTCTTTTCATATGATGACATGATAGATGTGGTGCGTCCTGTGGGATTGAGATTTGCATGTACAAGGTGGCGGTTTAGTTTTGAAGGGAATGTCATGAATTCTTAGACGGCATGGACGGTTTCAAGTGATTAGATGAATGCTATTACTACTTGGTATTACTTAAGAAGGATGTGCATTTCAGAAGGCGCAATGTGTTTTTACTTTTGGACGCTTTATTGGTATTGCGGTACTCGCCTGGTTGATTGACTGCTGATGTTCAGAATTTGCTATGTGGTACGGAAGAATTATAGAAATATTTCTCATGGGAGATGATCATGTATGAGAAATTTGTTAGACATTTGGGTGGTGGAGTTGGGATCGGCTATGGTGATTTGTGTGTTCTATGGATTCGGAGACTGGAAGTGCTCAAAAGCAGATTGTTTCTCGGTTGTGGACTGTGAAGATGTGGAAAAAGTTAACCAGCTAGTGGTGCGTGTTATGGTTAGATCATTGTGGACATGGGGAGGGCTAATTATCCATTTGGGGATGATCAGAGTTGATTTGGGGGGCCCATTGGTAGGCCAATGAGGATGAGTCATTTTCCATGTTTGAGTATGTTTGAATTGTTTCTTATTGGTGCACGGATTGCATGGTTTGTGGCTTAAGGTTGTATTGGTGTGGCACGGTTCGATTATGGTATATTTGGAAGAATAAAATCGAAAATCGGCTAAGAATTTGGCTTTGGTTCTTGTCGGAGGAGAGAGAGAGAGAGCTCCATAACTTGTTGGTCTGACAAGTGGTTATGAGTTTCTCCATATTTCTTTCATCATCGGCAGAGTACAGAGGTTTTGAACGAGGTTTTATTTGATATAAGGTTTATTACCGGTATTGGGTTTGTTTTGAGCAGCTACTGTGATCGAGAATTATTGCTACGAGTATGGGAGTTTATGTAGTATATCATGTGAATACATCTTGGATTATGGATATGACTTGATACGGCTTGTTCAGACTTATACAGTGTGTAAGTGCGAGATTCAGGTCTTGTGAGGAATTTCGGATGTAGGAAGTTGATTGATGATAGGCTATAATCTCATGTTTTAGTCGCTTATTATACTCTAATTCATTGCACTTTATTAGTGTTTGAGTATTAATTGCTAATGTTTTGCACTTATTAGGTGTTTTATGCCTCGTAGGAGTGATTTCGAGCTATGTAGATGTTATGGAATGAATTCGAGCGATTTGGAGCTTTGAAGTCTGAGTAAAAGCCCAAGGGGTTAAGCCGGGATCGTGTTCGGGGGTCGAAAACCAAGTCTGGACGTCAAAAATTCAAAGTTTGAGTCGTATTCTTAGAAAACCCCACTGGCGCGGCGCGTGGAGCACCGCGGCTGTACAAAACCTGCTGCCTGTAAAATTGTTAGCTCTCTGAATTTCCCCACTAATGAACCGCATGGAGCGTCGCCCCATGCGGCGCGCTTGTGTAAATTTTACAGTTACAATGTCCTATTTTTTCTAGGAAAAGATGGTTTCATCTGCGCTCGACCCTACTTGGTATAAATACATGAAAAAATGTTATTTCCTGGACTTTTGATATATTTTAGACCTAAGTAGGCTAAAGAAGAGAGTGAAGAACACAAGCACAAAGATTTCATCATTCCTTCCTCACTCAAGACCCGAGTTTGGATTGAATTTATGTTTTCCTATTCTTTAATTTTATTCGTGATGAATTGCTCCATATCTATTGCAGTAGTTCTCTTTAGTGTTTGATGGATTTGGTGTATTGATGATTGTTTGTGTATTATAACTCTAGTTTTATCTATTAAAGCATTTTTGGATGATTTAATAGTTGCATCTATATTCACTTATTCATGTAATCGAGAGAGGCATAAGTTGTGGTATCTTTGCATTATATTGTTGGTTGAGTTCATAGATTTTTCTTAGTAATCGAAATAGGCTAATTTAATGCCTTTATCTATTTATATGTAATAGATTATCCATGTAATAGATTTTTCTTTGTGATTCTGGTGCCCCAATTAATTTAATGCCTTTATCTATTTATATGAAACTAGAGAAAGAGATCGGAGAGATAAGGTCTGCACCAATATCTTTGTAGCTGGCAGACCAAACGACTCTGATACACGAGGGGATAGTGGAAGATGTGCTAGTTCGGGTGGATAAGTTCGTATTTCCTGTGGATTTTATAGTGGTGAAAATGGAGGAAAACAAGGAGGTCCCCCTTATCCTAGGAAGACCATTCTTAGCAACGGGTAGATCGATATTGGATATACATGAGAGAAAACCCATGCTTAGAGTGGGTGAGGAAACTGTGACGTTTAAGATGGATGTAGAAAATGGGGTGCAAAAAGGAAAATTAACTGCAAGTGTTGAATGGAAAGTGAAGGGCTCGAAAGAGACGGCTGCGGTGAGTGAGAAAGATAAGTGTAAGATGTACCCCAAAAAGGCTGAGAAGAATCCGGCTTCATGGGTGTGTGCATTAGTTCGGGCGCGAGGAATGGAGCCCGAATTCGACTCAGACACCGACTAGATGTTCATGGAAGTTTCCTCTACCTTATGCTTTTTAATTGTGTGTCATGGTGACATGCCACAACTTAAAGTGTGGGGTGGGGGATATGTTATATGTATGTATGTATGTATGTATGTATGTATGTATGTATATTAGTTTTAGTTTTTTTGTTTTGTTAAGTTTTAGTAGTTAGAGATAGAAAAAATGTTGGAAAGAAACATAAAAAATTTAAAAAACTTTCTTTTTCCCGACGATTGATAACATCGACAGGTTTCTTGAGGGACTAAATTCGAAAGAAAAAGACAAAAAGAATTTCTTTTGTTAGGTAGTGTAACAAGTCCCCCTTGGTTTTTCTTTGTGCCGCGGTGATTTTTTAAAGGTTTTGTTTGAACTGGGTATAGTTAATTTTTATTTTTGTTAGGAGTAAGAAATCTTGTGCTGTGATTTGAAGTGAAGGAAATATCTCTTGACTTTATTATATCTTGAGAATAGTGAGTTCTTTAGTTGTGACGCTTAGGCACAGTTTTTGGCTCTTGTATACGTACCTTAAATTGTATGATCTTAACTTTGCTTTACTGCTTTGACTAGAGTGTCTTGATAATCCGATCCTGGGTGAGTTATGTGCCATGTGCGTGTGAGGTTTTGTGTATTCTATGCATTGCATTTGATGTATAGAACTCGCCCCGTGTGTTTGCAAAGCGAAATGGTAGTTTTATTCAGTCTTGAAAATGATATAGGCATTCATTTGTTGAGCAAGTTATATGCTTTTACCACCTAATTATTATGTATCTTACTTAACCTCGTTGATCCTATAATCATGTTTCTTTGGTAACCATATTACAAGCCTTAACCATTTGTTTGAATTGACCATCTATTTTAACCGTGTACCTCTCGTGAGCACTTAAAATTATTATGAACTTTGTAAAAGTTAAAGTGTGGGGTGGTTGGTTTGGCCTTTGAGTGGAACTAATGAAATAGGAGAAAGGTGCAATGGTTTGAAAAAGTAAGAGCCACTTGAATTGAATAAGAACATAAAAAAATATAGTTGTAGTGTTGTGAAAAATATTCCTTGATAGTGGTAACTTGATGAAATTGTGCTTAAAAAAGTAGGGAGTTAATGTATATTGATGTGAAAGTGAAGTTATGGTTGAAATAAGTGTGGGGTTTTGAATGGTTAATTGTATGTATTAAAGTGCTCAGGGAGATGTAGCCACTATTATCCAAATGTATCATACTCATCCCGCAGCCTACATTACAACCAATTAAAGTCATACTTCATCCTCGACTGAATGAGCTCAAATAGTAGAGTAGTACACTATGGGCAAACATATGGTACGTCTTTTGTGGCATATGAATGTTACTTCTGAGAGTGAGTGAATTCTTTCTATCTTGAGTTTCTAATTGTTCTTAAATTTCACTGTGTGTGGAACTACTCTCTATTGTTGTGTGAGGGCACTTGATTCATGAAAGAAAGGTAATGTCATTGACCTCTCTGTTAAAATAAGTGAGCGGGTTGTGAAACATGCGTGGTGCTTTTGAGTCAAATCTTGTGGCGAGGATGTTACGGCATTGTGCTCAATCTGTTTTAAATATTCTTGGTGTGATGAGTTATGAGAGTTGTTAAAAATGGTCGTGTCTATATGAAGTGTAGTTTGATTGCTCGAGGATGAGCAATGGTTGAAGTGTGGGGAGTTAATGGTAGGCTATAGTCTCGTGTTTTAGTCGCTTATTGCACTCTAATTCACTATACTTTATTTGTGTTTGAGCTTTAATTGCTAATGTTTTGTACTTATTGTGTGTTTTATGCCTCGTAGGAGTGATTCCGAGCTATGTATATGTTATGGAATGAATTTGAGCAATTTGGAGCTTTGAAGCCTGAGTAAAAGCCTAAGGGATTAAGCCAGGATCGTGTTCGGGGGTTAAGAACTAAGTTTGGACATCAAAACTTAAAAGTTTGAGCCGTACTCTGAGAAAACCCCACTGCCGCGATGCGTGGGGCAGCATGTGGGGCGTTGCGGCTGTACAAAACCTATTGCCTGTCAAATTGTTAGCTCTCTAGATTTCCCCACTAATGCTCTGCATGGCGCATCGCCCCATGCAGCGTGCCTGTGTAATATTTACAGAGCCAATATCCTATTTCTTCTAGGAAAAGGTGGTTTCATCTGGACCCGACCCTACTTGGTATAAATAAATAGAAAAACATTATTTCTTGGACTTTTGACATAATTTAGACCTAAGGAGGCTAAGGAGGAGAGGGAAAAACACAAACACAAAGATTTCATCATTTCTTCCTCACTCAAGACCCGAGTTTGGATTGAATTTATGTTTTCCTATACTTTAATTTTATTTGTGATGAATTGCTCCATATCTATGGAGTAGTTCTCTTTAGGGTTTGATGGATTTGATGTATTTATGATTGTTTGTGGATTATAACTCTAGTTTTATCTATTAAAGCGTTTTTGGATGATTTAATTCTTGCATCTATATTCACTTAATCATGTAATATAGAGAGGCATAACTTGTGATATTGTTTCATTACATTGTTGGTTGAGTTCATAGATTCTTCTTAGTAATCAAAAGAGGCTAGTTGAATCATTGGTTCATATTGTGAGGTTAAGACTTATTCGAGATAGGAGTTTTTAGCTAACGTTTGAACTAATAATTGTGTGAATTTGAGAGACTCACTTGAACATTAGAAGTAAATTATCAAGAGTTAGATCCCGAACAATTGCCTTGCACCTATCCTATCAAAACCCTATCTTCTCCCATTGATAAACTTCTTTTCTTATACCTTGTTTCGATTGTCATTAGTCAATAGCTTTAGATTCTTAGTTAATTTTAGTTATTAATCTTATAAATATCAACTGTTGATTCTCCTGGATAGCAACCAAACTAGAAACTGCGAGAATACTGTTTAAATCCAATCCCTGTTATTACGAGATTATACTATACTATATTTGATTAGCGAGTTGAAATTAATTGTGTGTTTTGCGCTCGTCGTTGAGTTCCAAAGTTTATGGGCTAAGGTTGAAGGATCCTCAGTTATGTTGTTTTGTCAGGCTTATATGGGTTAGGGTGATGTGGGATCACACCTGTGTGTGTGCATGGTAAGGTTATACAGCGATTTGATGGGTTTGGA
>AWOL01S0146428.1:0-49434 GCA_000715115.1 Nicotiana otophora
AACCATAGTCACCGCCACTCCATGACCAAATTACAGACTATGGTTCCTTAGGTGATCAGGGTCCGGGGGCCTGGGCCCACGGTGGAAGGCGTGGGCTATAGCACACGAAAATATGGAAATCATGCAGAATTCTAATTTTATGGCCTAAAAACGCCAAAGAGCTGCCACGACATGACCAAATTACATATTTTGGCATTTTACGACCATAAAACTGGAATTCTACCCGATTCCTATATTTTCGTGTGCTACGCCTTCCGTCGTGGGCCCGGGCCCCTGGACCTGGATCGCCAAATATTTTGTCAAGGCATCAAATTTGACGTAAGGAACCATAGTCACTGCCCCGCCATGACCAAATTACATGTTTGGCATTTTACGGCCATAAAACTGGAATTCCGCCCGATTCTCATAGTTTCGTGTGCTATAGTCCACGCTTTCCGCCATGGGCCCGGGCCCCCGGACTCGAATCGCCTAATATTTTTCCGAGACTCCACATATGACCTAAGGAACCATATTCACCACCCCGCCATAACCAAATTACATGTTTGGCGTTTTATGGCCATAAAACTGGAATTCCGCCCGGTTCCCATATTTTCGTGTGATATAGCCCACGCCTTCTGCCGTGGACCCCGGCCACCCGACCCGGATCACCTAATAGTTTTCCGTGACAATATATACGACGTAAGGAACCATAGTCACTGCCCTGCCATGACCAAATTGCATTGTTTGGCATTTTACGGCCATAAAACTAGAATTCCGCCTGATTCCCATATTTTCATGTGCTATATACCCCACGCCTTCCGCCGTGGACCTGGGCCCCAGGACCCGGATCGCCTAATATTTTTTCAGGACATCAAATACGACCTAAGGAACCATAGTCACTGCACCGCCATGACCAAATTACATTTATTCGCAAATTACGGACATAAAACTAGAATTTCATCCGATTCCCATATTTTCGTGTTCTATAAACCGCGCTTCAGCCGTGGGCCAGGACTCCCGGACCCGGATCGCCTAACATTTTTCTGGGACATCAAATACCACCTAAGGAACCATAGTCACCGCTCCGTCATAACCAAATTATTTTGTTTGGCATTTTACGGCAATAAAACTGGAATTCCGCGTGATTCCCATATTTGCATGTGCTATATACCCCACGCCTTCCGCCGTGGACCTGGGCCCCAGGACCCGGATCGCCTAATATTTTTCCAGGACATCAAATACGACCTACGGAACCATAGTCACTGCACCGCCATGACCAAATTACATTTATTCTCAAATTACCACCACAAAACTAGAATTCCACCCGATTCCCATATTTTCGTGTTCTATAAACCACGCTTCAGCCGTGGGCCAGGACTCCCGGACCCGGATCGCCTAACATTTTTCTGGGACATCAAATACTACCTAAGGAACCATAGTCACCGCTTCGTCATAACCAAATTATTTATTTTGGCATTTTACGGCCATAAAACTGGAATTCCGCCTCATTCCCATATTTGCATGTGCTATATATAACCCATGCCTTCCGCCGTGGACATGGGCCCCCGGATCCGGATCGCCTAATATTTTTGCAGGACATCAAATACAACCTAAGGAACCATAGTCACTACCCCGCCATGACCAAATTATATGTTTTCGCATTTTACAGCCATAAAACTGGAATTTTGTCCGATTCTCATATTTTCGTGCTCTATAAACCAGGCCTTCCGCCGTGGGCCCTGACCCGGAATGCCTAATATTTTTCTAGGACATCAAATATGACCTAAGGAACCATAGTCACCGCTCCGCTATAACCAAATTATATATTTTGGCGTTTTACTGCCATACAACTGGAATTCCGCCCAATTCCCATATTTTCGTGTGCTATAGCCCACGCCTTCCGCTGTGGGCCCGGGCCCCTGGACCCGGATCGCCTAATATTTTTTCGAGACATCAGATACGACCTAAGGAACAATAGTCACCACCCCGACATGACCAAATTACATGTTTTGGTGTTGTACCGCCATAAAACCGGAATTTCGCCCGTTTCCCATATTTTCATGTGCTATAGCCCATGCCTTCCACCGTGGGCCCGGGCCCCCGTACCCAAATCGCCTAATATTTTATCGGGACATCAAATACGACCTAAGGAACCATAGTCACCGTCCTGCCATGACCAAATTATATTGTTTGGCGTTTTACGGCCATAAAACTGGAATTCTGCCTGATTCTAGTGACTTATTCGGCGCTATATCACAATTCGTTCTCGGGCATAGCTGTTCACGAAAGGTGGCATGGGACATCTGTCAGCGGCGGGAGTCTTACATCCGAGCGGGAGTTCGACCTGCCTTGATTGCCTAGCTAATGCTACCGTCGCAAGCAACCTCTCAAAGAATAGGTAGTGAATGACCCTACTATCTAGATCGGTGATTCCGTTCGACCGAGCCAGATTCCATGGATAGTTTCATTCAAGATCGTGATGGAGGACATAGCTTACGATCATGGGCATCATTAGGATAAGGAATGGGACCCGATCCCTTGGATCTTCTTCAGCCGTAGGAAGACTTGGTTGTGTCGAAGAGCTAACACCCCTTCCAGCCATATTTTCGTTTTCTATAAACCACGCCTTCCGCCATGGGCTCGGGCCCCCGGATCGCCTAATATTTTTGCAGGTAATCAAATACTACCTAAGAAACCATAGTCACTGCCCCTCCATGACCAAATTACATTTTTTATCGTTTTACGGCCATAAAACTGAAATTTCGCCTAATTCTAATATTTTCGTGTGCTATAAATCACGCCTTTCACCGTGGGGCCAGACCCCGGACCTAGATCGCCAAAGAATTTTACGGGACATCAAATATGACCTAAGGAACCATAGTCACTGCCCCGCCATGACAAAAGTATATTTTTTTGGAGTTTTACGGCCATAAAACTGGAATTCCACCTTATTCCCATATTTTCGTGTGCTATAGTCCACGTCTTCCGCCGTGGGACCGGGACCCCGGACCCGGATCGCCTAATATTTTTTCGGGACATCAAATACGACCTAAAAAATTATAGTCACCACCCTGCCATGACCAAATTACATTGTTAGGCATTTTACGGCCATAAAACTGGAATTCCACCCGATTCCCATATTTTCGTGCGCTATGCCTTCCATCTTGGGCCCGGGCCCCTGGAACTAGATCACCTAATATTTTTTCAAGACGTTAAATACGACCTAAGAAACCATAGTCACCGCCCCGCCATGACCAAATTACATTTTTTGGCGTTTTACCGCCATAAAACTGGAATTCCGTGTGATTCCCATATTTTCGTGTGCTATAGTCCACGCATTCCGCCGTGGGTCCGGGCCCCGGACCCGGATCGGCTAATATTATTTCGGGAAATCAAATATGACCTAAGGAACCATAATCTTTCCCTTCCATGACTAAATTACATTTTTTGCCGTTTACGACCATAAAACTGGAATTCCGCCTGATTCCCATATTTTCATGTGCTATAGCCCACGACTTCCACCGTGGGGCCGATCCCCCGGATCCGGATCGCCTAATATTTTTCTGGGACATCAAATACGACCTAAGAAACCATAATCACTACCCCGCTATGACCAAATTACATTGTTTGGAGTTTTACTGCCATAAGACTGGAATTCCACCTGATTCAAATACTTTCATGTGCCCCACGCCTTCCGCCGGGGGCCTGGTCCCCCAGACCCGGATTGCCTAATATTTTTTCGGGACATCCAATACGACCTAAGGAGCCATAGTCACTGCCCTGTCATGAACAAATTATAGTTTTTGGCATTTTACGGCAATAAAACTGAAATTTTGCCCGATTCCCATATGTTTGTGTGCTATAGCCCACTCTTCAGCCGTGGGCCCGAGCCCCCGAACCTGGATCGCCTAATATTTTTCCAAAACATCAAATACGACCTAAGGAACCATAGTCACCGCCCCGCCATAACCAAATTACATCTTTTGGCGTTTTACTGCTATAAAACTGGAATTTCGTCTGGTTCCCATATTTTCATGTGCAATAGCCCACGCCTTCCGCCATGGACCCCGGCCCCTGGACCCGGATCGCCTAATATTTTTTCAGGACATAAACTACGACCAAAGGAACCATAGTCTCCGCCCTGCCATGACCAAATTAAATCTTTTGGCGTATTATGGCCATAAAACTATAATTCCGCCCGATTCCCATATAGCCTACGCCTTCCGCCGTGGCTCGGGCCCTCGGATTCGGATCGCCTAATATTTTCCGGGTCATCAAATATGACCAAATGAACCGTAGTCACCGCCCCTCCATGACCAAATTACATTTTTGGCATTTTACGACCAGAAAACTGGAACTCCGCCCGATTCTCATATTTGTGTGTGTTATATCCTACGCCTTCCGTCGTGGGCCCGGGCCCCTGTACCCGGATCGGCTAATGTTGTTTTGGGACATCATATAAGACCTAAGTAAACATAGTCACGATCCCTCCATGACCAAATTATATTGTTTGGCGTTTTACGGCCATAAAACTGGAATTCCGCCCGATTCCCATATTTTCGTGTGTTATAGCCCATGCCTTCCACCGTGGGCCCGATCCCCCGGATCCGGATCGCCTAATATTTTTCTGGGATATCCAATACGACCTACGGAACCATAGTCACTACCCTGCCATGACCAAATTACATTGTTTGGCGTTTTACGGCCATAAAACTGGAATTCCACCTGATTCCCAAATTGTCGTATGCGATAGCCCACTTCTTCTGTCGTGGGCCCAGGCTCCCGGACCCGAATCGCCTAATATTTTTCCGGGACATCAAATATGACCTAAGGAACCATATTCACTGCCCCGGCATGACCAAATTACAGATTTTAGCATTTTACAGCCATAAAACTGGAATTCCACCCGATTACCATATTTTCGTGTGCTATAGTCCATGCCTACCACCGTGGGCCCGGGACCCCGGACCGGAATCGCCTAATATTGTTTTGGGATTCCAAATTACATTGTTTGGAGTTTTACGGTCATAAAACTGGAATTCCACCTGATTCTAATAGTTTCGTGTGCTATAGCCCACGCCTTCCGCCAGGTCCGGGTCCCCGGACCCGGATTGCTTAATAATTGTTTGGGACATCCAATACGACCTAAGGAACCGTAGTCACTGCCCTGTCATAAACAAATTACATTTTTGGCATTTTACAGCCATAAAACTAGAATTACGCCCGATTCCCATATTTTCGTATGTTGTAGTCCACGTCTTAAGCCGTGGGCCCGAGCCCCCAAACCCGGATCGCTTAATATTTTTCCAAGAAATCAAATACGACCTAAGGAATCATAGTCACCGCCTTGCCATAACAAAATTATATTTTTTGCCGTTTTACTGCTATAAAACTGTAATTCCACTTGGTTCCCATATTTTGCGTGTGCTATAGCCCACGCCTTCCGCTGTGGACCCCTGCCCTGGGACCCGGATCACCTAATATTTTTCCAGGACATCAAATACGACCTAAGGAACCGTAGTCTCCGCCCCACCATGACCAAATAAAAAATTTTAGCGTATTATGGTCATAAAACTAGAATTCCGCCCGATTCCCATATAGCCTACGCCTAATATTTTTGCGGGACATCAAATGCGACTTAAGGAACCATAGTCACCACCCCCACCATGAACAAATTACATTTTTTGTCATTTTACGACCATAAAACAAGAATTCCGTCTAATTTCAATATTTTTGTGTGCTATAAACTACGCCTTCCGCCGTGGGTCCGAACTCGGATCACCTAATATTTTTGCGGGATATCAAATACGACCTAAGGAACCATAGTCATTGCCCCGCCATGACCAAATTATATTTTTCGGCATTTTACAGCCATAAAACTGGAATTCCACGTGATTCACGTATTTTCGTGTGCTATAGTCCACGCCTTCCGCCGTGGGCCCGGGCTACCGAACGCGGATCGCCTAATATTGTTTTGGGATATAAAATATGACCTAAGGAACCATAGTCACCTCCCTTCCATGACCAAATTATATTTTTCGGCATTTTACAGCCATAAAACTGGAATTCCACGTGATTCACGTATTTTCGTGTGCTATAGTCCACGCCTTCCGCCGTGGGCCCGGGCTACCGAACGCGGATCGCCTAATATTGTTTTGGGATATAAAATATGACCTAAGGAACCATAGTCACCTCCCTTCCATGACCAAATTATATTTTTCGGCATTTTACAGCCATAAAACTGGAATTCCACGTGATTCACGTATTTTCGTGTGCTATAGTCCACGCCTTCCGCCGTGGGCCCGGGCTACCGAACGCGGATCGCCTAATATTGTTTTGGGATATAAAATATGACCTAAGGAACCATAGTCACCTCCCTTCCATGACCAAATTATATTTTTCGGCATTTTACAGCCATAAAACTGGAATTCCACGTGATTCACGTATTTTCGTGTGCTATAGTCCACGCCTTCCGCCGTGGGCCCGGGCTACCGAACGCGGATCGCCTAATATTGTTTTGGGATATAAAATATGACCTAAGGAACCATAGTCACCTCCCTTCCATGACCAAATTATATTTTTAGGCATTTTACGGCCATAAAATTGGAAGTTTGCCCGATTTCCATATTTTGTGTGCTACGCCTTCCGTCGTGGGCCCATGCCCCTGGACCCGGATTGCCTAATATTTTTTTAAAACATCCAATATGACCTAAGGAACCATAGTCATAGACCCCTCCATGACTAAATTGCATGTTTGGTGTTTTACGGCCATAAAACTAGAATTTCTCTAGATTCCCATATTTGCGTGTGGTATAGTCTGCGCCTTCCGCCGTGGGCCCGGGCTACCAGACCGGGATCGCCTAATATTTTTTTGGGACATCCAATAAGACATAAGGAACCATAGTCACCACCTTGCCATGACCAAATTTCATATTTTGCCATTTTACGGCCGTAAAACTAGAATTATGTCCGATTCTCATATTTTCGTATGGTATATCCTACGCCTTTCGTCGTGGGCCCGGGCCCCTGGACACGGATCAGCTAATATTTTTTCGGGACATCAAATATGACCTAAGGACCATAGTCACCACCCCGACAATACCGATTTACATTTTTGGCATTTTACGACCATAAAACTCGAATTTCGCACGATTGCCATAATTTCACGTGTTATAGCCCACGCCTTCCGCCATGGGCCTGATCACCCGGACCCGGATAGCCTAATATTTTTCCGGGATATCCAATATGACCTAAGGAATCATAGTCACTACCCCTCCATGACAAAATTACATTTTTGGCATTTTACGGCCATAACACTGGAATTCCACCTGATTCCTATATTTTCGTGTGTTATGGCCCACGCTTTCCGTCGTGGGTTCGGGCCCCCGGACCCGGATCGCCTAATATTTTTTCAGCACATCAAATACGACCTAAGGAACTATAGTCACTGCCCTTCCATGAACAAATTATATATTTTGGCATTTCACGGCCATAAAACTCGAATTTCGCCCGATTCCCATATTTTCGTGTGATGTAGCCCGTGCCTTCCGCCGTGGGCCCGGGCCCGTTGCCCGAATCGCCTAATATTTTTCCTAAATGACAAATACGACCTAACAAACCGTAGTCACCACCCCGCTATGACCAAATTTATGTTTTGGCGATTTACGGCCATAAAACAGGAATTCCGCCTGATTCCCATATTGTGGTGTGCGATAGCCCACATCTTCTGCCGTGGGCCCGGGCCCCCGGACACAAATCGCCTAATATTTTTTTTTTGACATCAAATACGACCTAAGGAACCATGATCACTGCCCTGCCTCGACAAAATTACATGTTTTGGCATTTTATGGCCATAAAACTGGAATTCTGTCCGATTCCCTTATTTTCATGTGTTGTAGCCCACGCCTTTCGCCGTGGGCTCTGGCTCTCGGACCCGGATCGCCTAGTATTTTACCAGGACATCAAATATGACCTAAGGAACCATAGTCATCGCCTCGCCATGACTACATTACATTTTTTTGGTGTTTTAAATCCATAAAACTGGAATTCCGCATGATTCCCATATTTTTGTGTTCTATAAACCACGCCTTTCGCCGTGGTCCCGGGCCCCCGGACCCAGATCGCCTAATATTTTTGCGGGACATCAAATACGACCTAAGAAACCATAGTCACTGCCCCGCCATGACCAAATTACATTTTTTGTCGTTTTACAACCATAAAACTGGAATGCCGCCTAATTCTCATATTTTTGTGTGCTATCAACCACGCCTTCCGCCGTGGGCCCGGAACCGGACCTGGATCGCCTAATATTTTTGTGGGACATCAAATATGACCTAAGGAACCATAGGCACTGCTCCTCCATGACCAAATTATAATTTTGGCATTTACAGCCATAAAATTGGAATTTCGCCCGATTCCCATATTTTCATGTGTTATTGCCCACGCCGTCCGCCGTGGGCAGGGTCCCCCCGGAACCATATCGGCTAAAATATTTTTCGGGACATCAAATACGACCTAAGGAACCATTGTCACCGCCCCACCATGACCCAATTACATTGTTTGGCATTTTACGGCCATAAAAACTAAAATTCTGCCGCCCGGACCGGGATCACCTAATATTTTTCTGGGACATCCAATACAACCTAAGGAACCATAGTCACCTCCCCGCCATGACCAAATTATATTTTTGGCATTTTACGGCCATAAAACTGGAATTCTGCCCGATTCTCATATTTTTGTGTGTTATAGCTCTCGCATTCCGTCGTGGGCCAGGGCCCCCAGACCCAGATCGCCTAATATTTTTCCAGGACATTAAATACGACCTAAGGAACCATAGTCACCGCCCCACCATGACGAAATTACATTTGTTTTGTCGTTTTTCTGTCATAAAATTGGAATTCCGACCGATTACAAAATATTTGTGTACTATAGCCCACGCCTTTTGCCGTGGGCCCAGGCCGCCGGACCCGGATAGCCTAATATTTGTTTGCCACATCAAAAACACCCTAAGGAACCATAGTCACCGCCCCGCCATGACCAAATTACATGTTTTGGCATTTTACTGTCATAAAACTGGAATTCCGCCCAATTCCCATATTTTCATGGGCTATAACCCACGCCTTCCGCTGTGGGCCCGGCCCCAAGGACCCGAATCGCCTAATATATTTTGGGAAATCACATACGACCTAAGGAACCATAGTTACCGCCCCACTATGACCAAATTACATTTTTGGCATTTTACGGTCATAAAATTGGAATTCCGCCCGATTCCCATATTTTGTGTGTTATAGCCCATGCCTTCCGCCTTGGGCCCAGGCACCCGGACCCAGATCGACATATATTTTTTCGGGACATTAAATACGATCTAAGGAACCATAGTCACTGCCCTCCATGACCAAATTACTTTTGTTGGTATTTTACAGCCATAAAACTGGAATTCCGCCTGATTCACATATTTTCATGTGCTATTGCCCACGCCTTCCGCCGTGGGCCCGGCCCCCCGAACCCCGATCGCCTAATATTTTTCTAGGATATCAGATACGACCTAAGGAACCATTGTCATCGACCCACCATGACAAAATTACATTTTAGGCATTTTACGGCCATAAAATTGGAATTTCGCCCGATTACCATATTGTTGTGTGCTATAGCCCACGGTTTGTATCGTGGGCCCAGGCCCGCAGATAGCCTATATTTTTCCGACACATCAAATACGACCGAAGGAACCATAGTCACCACCCTGCCATGATCAAATCATATTTTTTGGCATTTTTGTCTTCCGCCGTGGGCCTGGGCCCACTGACCCGGATCGCCTAATACTTTTTCGGGACACCGAATACGACCTAAGGAACCATAGTCACCGTCTCGGCATGACCAAATTACATAGTTTGGTATTTTACGACCATAAAACTAGAATGCTACCCGATTCCCACATTTTCGTGTGCTATACGCCTTCCGCCGTGGGCCCGGACCCCCTAACCCAGGTAGACAAATATTTTTTCGGGATATTAAATACGATCTAAGGAACCATAGTCACGGCACCGCCATGACAAAATTACATTGTTTGGCGTTTTATGGCCATAAAACTAGAATTCTGCATGATTCCTATACTTTCGTGTACTATAGCCCACGCCTTCGCCGTGGGCCCGGGTCCTCGGACCCGAATTACCTAATATTTTCCCGGGATATCCACTATAACCTTAGGAACCATAGTCACCTCCCTTCCATGACCAAATTACATTTTTAGGCATTGTACGGCCATAAAATTGGAATTTCGTCCGATTGCGATATTTTCGTGTGCTATAGCCCACGCCTTCCGCTGTGGGCACGGGCCCCCGGACCTGGATCGCCTAGCATTTTTCCGGGACATAAAAGATAACCTAAGGAACCATAGTCACCATCCCACCATGACCAAATTACATTTTTGTCATTTTACGGTCATAAAATTGGAATTCCGCTCGATTCCCATATTTTTGTGTGCTATAGCCCACGCCTTCCGCCGTGGGCCCGGGTCCGGATCGTAGTATATTTTTCTGGGACATCCAATACGACCTAAGGAACCATAGTCACCACCCCGCCATGACAAAATTACATTTTTTGGCATTTTACGGCCATAAAACTCGAATTCCGCCAGATTCCCATATTTTCATGTGCTATAGCCCACGCCTTCTGTTGTCGGCCCGGGTCTCGGGACCCAGATCGCCTAATATTTTACTAGGATGTCAAATACGACCTATGGAACCATAGTCACCGACCCGCCATGATCAAATTACATTTTGTGTTTATAGTCATAAAATTTGAATTCCGCCTGATTACCATATTTTTGTGTGCTATAGCCCACGCCTTTTCCCGTGGTCCCAGGCCCCCGGACCCGGATCGCCTAATATGTTTCTTGCACATCAAATACGACCTAAGGAACCATAGACACCACCCCATCATAACCAAATTATACTTTGTGGCATTTAATGGCTATGAGACTGGAATTCCGCTCGATTCCCATATTTGCGTGTGCTAGCCCACATATTCTGCCGTCGGCCCGGACCCCCGGACTCGAATCTCCTAATATTCATTTCGAGACATCAAATACGACCTAAGAAACCATAGTCACCGCCACTCCATGACCAAATTACAGACTATGGTTCCTTAGGTGATCAGGGTCTGGGGGCCTGGGCCCATGGTGGAAGACGTGGGCTATAGCACACGAAAATATAGAAATCATGCAGAATTCTAATTTTATGGCCTACAAACGCCAAAGAGCTGCCCCGGCATGACCAAATTACATATTGTGGCATTTTACGACCATAAAACTGGAATTCTACCCGATTCCTATATTTTCGTGTACTATACCCACGCCTTCCACCGTGGGCCCAGGCCCTCGGACCCAGATCGACAAATAGTTTTTAGGGACATTTAACACAACCTAAGGAAAAATAGCCACTGCCCCCCATGACCAATTTACCCTTTTTGTATTTTACAGCCATAAAACTGGAATTTCGCTCAATTCCCATATTTTCATGTGTTATTGCCCACACCTTCCGCCGTGGGCCCGGCCCCCGAACCCAGATCGCCTAATATTTTTTCGGAACATCAAATATGACCTAAGGAACCATTTTCACCGCCCCTCCATGAACAAATTACATGTTTTGGCATTTTTTGGCCATAAGACTAGAATTCAGCCTCATTCCCATATTTTAGTGTGCTATAGACCACTCCTTCCGCCGTGGGCCCGACCCCCCTGACCTGGGTCGCCTAATATTTTTCCGAAATATCAAATAAAACCTAAGGAACCATAGTCACTGCCCCGCCATGACCAAATTATATGTTTTGGCATTTTATGGCACTAAAACTAGAATTCCGCTCGAGTCCCATATTTGCGTGTGCTATATAGCCCACGCGTTCCACCGTGGGCCAAGCCCCCCAGACCCAGATCGCCTAATATTTTTTTGGGACATCCAATATGACCTAAGGAACCATAGTCACCGCCCCGCCATGACCAAATTACATTTTTTGGCGTTTTATGGCCTTAAAACTGGAATTTCGCTCGAGTCCCATATTTTCGTGTGCTATAGCCACGCCTTCCGCCGTGGGCCCGACCCCCGAACCCAGATCGCCTAATATTTTTTTGGGACATCAAATATGACCTAAGGAACCATTTCCACCGCCCCGCCATGACCAAATTACATGTTTTGGCATAGTTTGGCCATAAGACTAGAATTCAGCCTGATTCTCATATTTTAGTGTGCTATAGACCACGCCTTCCGCCGTGGGCCCAGGCCCCCGCACTTGGATCGCCTAGTATTTTTCAAGGACATCAAATATAACCTAAGGAACCATAGTCACCATCCCACCATGACCAAACTACAATTTTGGCATTTTACGGTCATAAAATTGTAATTCCAATCGATTCCCATATTTTTATGTGCTATAGCCCACGCCTTTCGCCTTGGGCCCGGGCCCTCGGACTCGGATCGCAGTATATTTTTCCGGGACATCCAATATGACCTAAGGAACCATAGTCACTACCCCACCATGAGAAAATTACATTTGTGGCATTTTACGCTCATACAACTCGAATTCCGCCAGATTCCCATATTTTCATGTGGTATAGCCACGCCTTCCGTTGTGGGCCTGGGCCCCCGGACCCAAATCGCCTAATATTTTTCTGGGACGTCAAATACGACCTATGGAACCATATTCACCGCCCCGCCATGATCAAATTACATGTTTTGGCATTGTACGTTCATAAAATTGGAATTCTGCCCGATTACCATATTTTTGTGTGCTATAGCCCACGCCTTCCGCCGTGGGACCGTCCTCCCGGACCCAGATCGCCTAATATTTTTATGGCATAACAAATACGACCTAAGGAACCATAGACACCACCCCGTCATAACCAAATTATATTTTTAGGCATTTAACGGCCATGAGACTGGAATTCCGCTCAATTCCCATATTTGCTTGTGCTAGCCCACATATTTCGCCGTCGGCCAAGGCCCCCGGACTCGAATCTCCTAATATTTGATCCGAGACATCAAATACGACCTAAGGAACCATAGTCACCGCCCCGCCATGACCAAATTACTGGGCCCACGGTGGAAGGCGTGGGCTATAGCACACGAAAATATGGGAATCATGTAGAATTCCACTTTTATAGCCGTAAAACGCCAAACAACTTCCCCGACATTACTAAATTACATATTTTGGTGTTTTACGACCATAAAACTGAAATTATACCTAATTCCCATATTTTCGTGTGCTATAACCCACGCCTTCTGCCGTGGGCCCGGGCTCTCGGACCTAGATCGACAAATATTTTTCGAGACATTTAACACGACCTAAGAAAATATAGCCGCTGCCCGCCATGACCAAATTACTTTTGTTTTTTGTATTTTACAGTCATAAAACTGGAATTTCGCCTAATTCCCATATTTTCATGTACTATTGCCCACACCTTCCGCCGTGCGCCCGGCCCCTCTGACCCAGATCGCCTAAAAACTTTCCAGGATATCAAATATGACCTAAGGAATCATAGTCACCGCCTCACCATGACCAGATTATATATTTTGGCATTTTACGGTCATAAAATTGGAATTTCGCCTCATTCCCATATTTTTGTGTGCTATTGCCCACACCTTCCGCTGTGGGCCCGGCCCCTGGACCCGGATCGCCTAATATTTTTTTAGAACATCAAATAAAACCTAAGGAACCATAGTCACTGCCCCGCCATGACCAAATTATATTTTTTGGCATTTTATGGCCATAAAACTGGAATTCCGCTCGAGTCCCATATTTCCGTGTGCTATAGCCCACGCCTTCCGCCGTGGGACCGTCCTCCCGGACCCAGATCGCCTAATATTTTTTCGGGACATCCAATATGACCTAAGGAACCATAGTCACCGCCCCTCCATGACCAAATTATATATTTTGGTATTTTATGGCCATAAAACTGGAATTCCTCTCGAATCCCATATTTTCGTGTGCTATAGCCCACGCCTTCCGCCGTGGGCCCGACCCCGCGGACCCAATCGCCTAATATTTTTTTGGGACTTCAAATATGACCTAAGGAACCATTTCCACTGCCCCGCCATGACCAAATTATATGTTTTGGCATTTTTTGTCCATAAGATAGGAATTCCGCTCGATTCCCATATTTTAGTGTGCTATAGACCACGCCTTCTGCCGTGGGCCCGGGCCCCCGGACCCAGATCACTATATATTTTTCCGGGACATCAAATACAACCTAAGGAACCATAATCACCACCCCGCCATGACCAAATTAAATGTTGTGGCATTTCACGACCATAAAATGCAAATTCTGTCTGATTCCCATATGTTCGTGTGCTATAGCCCACGCATTCCGCCGTGGGCCCGCACCCCCGGACCAAAATTGCCTAATAATTTTTCAGGACATCAAATACGACCTGAGGAACCAGAGTCACTGCCCCACCATGATGAAAATATATATTTTGGCATTTTACGGTCATAAAATTGGAATTGCGCTCGATTACCATATTTTTGTTTGCTATTGCCCACGCCATTTGCCGTAGGCCCAGTCCCCAGGCCCGGATCGCCTAATATTTATCCGGTACATCGAATACGACCTAAGAACCATAGTCACCGCCCCACCATGATCAAATTACATTTTTGGCACTTTACGGCCATAAAACTAGAATGCTGCCCGATTCTCGTATTTTTATGTGCTATAGCCCACGACTTCCGTCGTGGGCCCGACCCCCGGACACGAATTACCTAATATTTTTCTAGGACATCAAATACGACCTAAGGAACCATAGTCACCGCCCTGCCATGATCAAATCACAGTTTTTGGCGCTTTACGGCAATAAAACTGGAATTCTGCCTGATTCCCATATTTGCGTGTGCTATAGCCCATGCATTCCGCCGTGAGCCCGGGCCCCCGGACCCGGATAGAAGTATATTTATCCGGGACATCAAATACAACCAAAGGAACCGTAGTCACTGTCCTCCATGACCAAATAACAGTTTCGGCATTGTACAGCCATAAAACTGGAATTCCGCCCGATTCCCATATTTGCATGTGCTATTGCCCACGCCTTCCGCCGTGGGCCCCGTCCCACGGACCCAGATCGCCTAAAAGTTTACGGGACATCAAATACGACCTAAGGAACCATAGTCACCGCCCCACCACCACCAAATTACATGTTTTGGTATTTTACGGTCATAAAAGTTGAATTCCGCCCGATTCCCCAATTTTTGTGTGTTATAGCCCACGCCTTCTGCCGTAGGCCCAGGCCCCCTGACCCAGATCGGCAAATATTTTTTCGGGACATTATATACGACCTAAGGAACCATAATCACTACCTGCCATGACCAAATTACCTTTTTGGCATTTTACAGCCATAAAACTGGAATTCCGCTCGTTTCCCATATTTTCATGTGTTATTGCCCACACCTTCCGTCGTGGGTAGGGCCCCCCGGAACCAGATCGGCTAAAATATTTTACGGAACATCCAATACGACCTAAGGAACCATTGTCACCGCCCAACCATGATCCAATTACAGTTTTGGCATTTTACGGACATAAAATTAGAATTCTGCCCGATTCCTATATTTTTGTGTGCTCTAGCCCACACCTTCCGACGTGGGCCCAAGCCCCCGGACCCAGATTGACAAATATATTTTTGGGACATTAAATACGATCTAAGGAATAATAGTCACTGCCCGCCAGGACAAAATTACTTTTTTGGCATTTTACAGCCATAAAATTGGAATTCCGTCCGATTCCCATATTTGCATGTGCTATTGCCCACGCCTTCCGCTGTGGGCCCTGCCTCTCGGGCCCGGATCGCCTAATATTTTTTCGGGACATCCAATACGACCTAAGGAGCCATAGTTACCACCCTGCCATGACCAAATTACATGTTTTAGCGTTTTACGACAATAAAAACTGGAATTCTGCCGGATTCCCGTATTTGCAAGTTCTATAGACCATGCCTTCCGCCGTGGGCCCGGGCCCCTGGACCCGGATCACCTAATATTTTTCTGGGATATCCAATACAACCTAAAGAACCATAGTCACCGCCCCGCCATGACCAAATTACATGTTTTGGCATTTTACTGCCATAAAACTGGAATTTCGCCCAATTTCCATATTTTTATGGGCTATAACCCACGCCTTCCGCCGTGGGCCCGGCCCCCGGACCCGGATTGCCTAATATATTTCCGAAACATCAAATGCGACCTAAGAACCATAGTTACAGCTCCGCCATGATCGTATCGCAGTTTTTGGCATTTTACGTCCCTAAAACTGGAATTCCGCCTGATTTCGATATTTTCGTGTGCTATAGCCCACGCCTTCCGCCGTGGGCCCGGGCCCCCAGAACCGGATCGCAGTATATTTTTATGGGACATCAAATACAACCTAAGTAACTGTAGTCACTGTCCGCCATGAACTAATTACTTTGTTTTACCATTTTACAGTCATAAAACTGGAATTTTGCCTGATTCCCATATTTTCATGTGCTATTGCCCACGCCTTCCGCCGTAGGCCCGGCCCCCCGGACCCAGATCGCCTAAAAATTTTCTGGAACATCAAATATGACCTAAGGAACCATAATCACCGCCCCACTATGACCAAATTACATTTTTGGCATTTTACGGTCATAAAATTAGAATTCCGCCCGATTCTCATATTTTTGTGTGTTATAGCCCACGCCTTCCGCCTTGGGCCCAGGCCCCCGAACCCAAATCGACAAATATTTTTTCGGGACATTAAATACGATCTAAGGAACCATAGTCACTGCCCGCCATGACCAAATTACTTTTGTTGGTAGTTTACAACCATAAAACTGGAATTCCGCCTGATTCACATATTTTCATGTGCTATTGCCCACGCCTTCCGCCGTGGGCCCGGCCCCCGGACCCAGATCGCCTAATATTTTTCCAGGACATCAAATACGACCTAAGGAACCATTGTCATCGCCCCACCATGACAAAATTATATTTTTGGCTTTTTACAGTCATAAAATCAGAATTCCGCCCGATTACCATATTTTTGTGTGTTATAGCCCACGGTGTTTGTCGTGGGCCCAGGCCCCCGGATAGCCTATTATTTTTCCGGCATATCAAATACGACCGAAGGAACCATAGTCACTACCCTTCCATGACCAATTTACGTATTTTGGCATTTTACGGCCATAAAACTGGAATTCCGCCTGATTCCCATATTTTCATGTTCTAGGCCCACGCCTTCAGTCGTGGGCCCAGCCCCCCGGACCCGAATCGCCTAATATTTTTTTGGGATATTAAATACGACCTAAGGAACCATAGTCACTGAGCCGCCATGATCAAATCACATTTCTTGGCATTTTCGGCCATAAAACTGGAATTTCGCCCGATTCCCACATTTGCATGTGCTATACGCCTTCCGTCGTGGGCTCGGGCCCCCAAACCCGGTTCACCTAATATTTTTTTGGGATATCGAATACGACCTAAGAAACCATAGTCACCGCCCTACATGACCAAATTACATATTTTGGCATTTTACGACCATAAAACTAGAATGCTACCCGATTCCCACATTTTCGTGTGCTATACGCCTTCCGCCGGGAGCCCGGACCCCCTGACCCAGATAGACAAATAATTTTTCGGGATATTAAATACGATCTAACGAACCATAGTCACCGCCTCGTCATGACTAAATTACATTTTTAGCGTTTTATGGCCATAAAACTAGAATTCTGCATGATTCCCATAATTTCGTGTGCTATATCCCACGCCTTCGCCGTGGGCTCGGGCCCTCAGACCCGGATTACCTAATAGTTTTCTAGGATATCCACTACAACCTTAGGAACCATAGTCACTGCCCTTACATGACCAAATTAATGTTTTAGGCATTTTACGGCCATAAAAATAGAATTCCACCCGATTGCGATATGTTCGTGTGCTATAGCCCACGCCTTCCGCTGTGGGCAGGGGCCCCCGGACCTGGATCACCTAGTATTTTTTCGGGACATTAAATATAACCAAAGGAACCATAGTCACCATCTCATCATGACCAAATTATATTTTTGGTATTTTACGGTCATAAAATTGGAATTCCGCTCGATTCCCATATTTTTGTGTGCTATAGCCCACGCCTTCCGCCGTGGGCCCGGGCCCCCGGACCCAGATCGTCTAATATTTTTCTGGGACGTCAAATACGACCTATGGAACAATAGTCACTGCCCCGCCATGATCAAATTATATTTTTGGCATTTTATGGTCATAAAATTGGAATTCCGCCCGATTACCATATTTTGTGTGCTATAGCCCATGCCTTTTCCTGTGGTCCCAGGCCTCCGGACCCGGATCGTTTAATATTTTTCTGGCACATCAAATACGACCTAAGGAACTATAGAAACTGCCCCGTCATAACCAAATTATATTTTGTGGCATTTAATGGCCATGAGATTGGAATTCCACTCGATTCCCATATTTGCGTGTGCTAGCCCACATATTCCGCCGTCGGCCCGGGCCCCCGGACTTGAATCTCCTAATATTTGTTCCGAGACATCAAATAGGACCTAAGGAACCATAGTCACCGCCCCGCCATGACCTAATTACATACTATGGTTCCTTAGGTAATCCAGGTCCTGAGGCCTGGGCCCACGGTGGAAGGCATGGGCTATAGCACACGAAAATATGGGAATCATGCAAAATTCCAATTTTATGGCCATAAAATGCCAAAAAAGTAATTTGGTCATGGCGGGCCCAGGCCCCCGGACCCATATCGACAAATATGTTTTCGGGACATTAAACATGACCTAAGGAACAATAGTCACTCCCTACCATGACCAAATTACATTTTTGGCATTTTACATCCATAAAACTTGAAAACCGCCTGATTCCCATATTTGCATGTACTATTGCCCACGCCTTCCGCTGTGGGCCCGGCCCCCGGACCCGGATCGACTAATTATTTTTTTAAAACGCTAAAAATGTAATTTGGTCATGGCGGGGGTGGTGACTATGGTTCCTTAGGTCATATTTGATGTCTCAAAAAAATAATTAGGCGATCCGGGTCCGGGGGGCCGGGCCCACAGCGGAAGGCGTGGGCAATAGCACATGCAAATATGGGAATCATGCGGTTTTCAAGTTTTATTGCTATAAAATGCCAAAAATATTATTTGGTCATGGCAGGCAGTGATTATTGTTCCTTAGGTCGTGTTTAATGTCCCGAAAACATATTTGTCGATCTGGTTCCGGGGGCCTGGGCCCACGGCGGAAGACGTGGTCTATATCACACAAAAATATGGGAATTAGGCGAAATTCCAATTTTATGACCGTAAAATGCCAAAAGAATTAATTTGGTCATGGTGGGGCGGTGACCATGGTTCCTTAAGTCGTATTTGATGTGCCGGAAAATTTTTAGGCAATCTGGGTCAGAGGGGCCAGGCCCACGACAGAAGGTGTGGGCAATAGCACATGAAAATATGGGAAGGCGGAATTCCAGTTTTATGGCTGTAAAATGTTAAAAATGGTAATTTGGTCTTGGCGGGCAGTGAATATTTTTACTTAGGTTGTCTTAAATGCCCCGAAATAATATTTGTCGATCTGGGTCTGAGGGCCCGGGCCCACGACGGAAGGCGTGGGTTATATCACACGAACATATGGGAATCGGGCGTAATTCCAGTTTTATGGTCGTAAAATGCCAAAATATGTAATTTGGTCATGCCAAGGCGGTGATTATGGTTCCTTAGGTTGTATTTGATATCCCGACAAAATATTAGGTGATCTGGGTCCGGGGGCCTGGGCCCACGGTGGAAGGTGTGGGCTATAGCACACGAAAATATGAGAATCAGGTAGAATTCCAGTTTTCAAGCGATAAAACGCCAAAAACTGTAATTTGGTCATGGCGGGGCGGTGACTATAGTTCCTTAGGTCGTATTTGATGTCTCAAAACAAAAATTAGGCGATCCGGTGGCCGGGCCCACGGCGGAAGGCGTGGGTAATAACACATAAGAATATGTGAATCGGGCGGAATTCTAGTTTTATGGCTGTAAAATACCAACAAAAGTAATTTGGTCATGGAGGGCAGTGATGATGATTCCTTAGGTCGTATTTGATGTGCCGGAAAAATATTAGGCGATCCGGGTCCGGAGGCGTGGGACCTCGGGAAAAGGCGTGGGCTATAGCACACAAACATATGGTAATCGGGCGGAATTCTAATTTTATGACGGTAAAACACCAAAACATGTAATTTGATCATGGCGGGATGGTGACTATGGTTCTTTAGGTCATATTTGACGTCCCAAAAACATATTAGGCGATATGGGTTCGAGGGGCCCGGGCCCACGACGGAAGGCGTGGGCTATAGCAAATGAAAATATGGGAATCGGGCGGAATTCGAGTTTTATGGCCGTAAAATGCCAAAAATGTAATTTGGTGATGGCGAGGTGGTGACTATGGTTCCGTAGGTCGTATTTGATGTCCCGAAAAAATATACTGCGATCAGGGTCCGGGGGCCCGAGCCCACGGCGAAAGGCGTGGGCTATAGCACACAAAAATATGGGAATCGAGCGGAATGCCAATTTTATGACCGTAAAATGCCAAAAATGTAATTTGGTCATTGTGGAATTGTGACTATGGTTCCTTAGGTCGTATGTGATGTCCCGAAAAAATACTAGGCGATCCAGGTCCGGGGGTCCGTGCCCACAGCGGAAGGCGTAGGCTATAGCACACGAAAATATCGGAATCGGGTGGAATTCCAGTTTTATGGCCGTAAAATGCCTAAACTTATAATTTGGTCATTGAAGGGCGGTGACTATGGTTCCTAAGGTTGAATTGGATATCCCGGAAAAATATTAGGTAATCCGGGTCCGAGGGCCCGAGCCCACGGCGGCAGGCGTGGGCTATAGCACACGAAATTATGGGAATCATGCAGAATTCTAGTTTTATGGCGATAAAACGCCAAACAATGTAATTTGGTCATAGCGGGGCGCTGACTATGGTTCCTTAGATCGTATGTAATATCCCGAAAAAATATTTGTCTATCTGGGTCAGGGGGTCCGGGCCCATGGCGGAAGGCATATAGCACACGAAAATGTGGGAATCGGGCAGCATTCTAGTTTTATGGTAGTAAAATACCAAAATATGTAATTTGGTCATGCCGGGGCGGTGACTATGGTTCCTTATTTCGTATTTGATGTCCAGGCAAAATATTAGGCGATCTGGGTACGGAGGGCCGGGACCACGGCGAAAGGCGTGGGCAATAGCACATGAAAATATGAAAATCAGGCAGAATTCCAGTTTTATGGCTGTAAAATGGGAAAAAAGTAATTTGGTCATGGTGGGCTGTGAATGTGGTTCCTTAGATCGTATTTAATGTCTCGAAAAAATATTTGTCAATCTGGGTCCGGGGGCCCGGCCCCATGGCAGAAGGCGTATAGCACACGAAAATGTGGAAATAGGATAACATTCCAGCTTTATGGCCGTAAAACGCCAAAATATTTAATTTGGTCATGCCGGGACATTGACTATTGTTCCTTAGGTCGTATTTGATGTCCCAGAAAAATTTTAAGCGATCCGGGTCCTGGGGCCCGGGCCCACGGCGGAAGGCATGGGTTATAGCACCCGAAAATATGGGAATCGGGCAGATATCCAGTTTTATGGTCGTAAAATGTCAAAATATGTAATTTTGTCATGGAGTGGTGGTGACGATGGTGTCCTTAGGTCGTATTTGATGTCCAAGAAAAATATTTGCGATCCGGGTTCGTGGGCCTGGGCCCACGGCGGAAGGCGAGGGCTAAATCACAAAGAAATATGGGAATCGGGCGGAATTCCAGTTTTATGGCCGTAAAACACTAAAAATGTAATTTGGTCATGGCGGGGCGGCGACTATGGCTCCTTAGGTCGTATTTGATGTCGGCCATAAAACTAGAATTCCGCCTGATTCCCATATTTCTGTGTTATATAGCACTCGCCTTCCGCCGTGGGCCGAGGCCCCGAACCCGGATCGCAAATAATTTTTTGGACATCCAATACGACCTAAGGACACCATCTTCACCACCATTCCATGACCGAATTACATATTTCGTCATTTTACGACCATAAAACTGGATATCTTCCAGATTCCCATATTTTCGGGTGTTATAACCCACGCCTTCCGCCGTGGGCCCGGGCCTCAGGACCCGGATCGCCTAATATTTTTTGGGACATCAACTACGACCTAAGGAACAATAGTGAACGCCCCGGCATGACCAAATTACATATTTTGGCATTTTACGACCATAACACTGGAATGTTGCCCTATTTCCACATTTTCGTGTGTTATATGCCTTCCGCCGTGGGCCCGGCCCCCGGACCCAGATTAACAAGTATTTTTTTGGGACATTAAATACGATATAAGGAACCACAGTTATAGCAAACCATGACCAAATTACATTGTTTGGCGTTTTATGGCCAAAAAACTAGAATTCTGCATGATTCCCAGAATTTCATGAGCTATAGCCCACGCCTTCCGCCGTGGGCCCGGGCCCTCGAACCCGGATTACCTAATATTTGTTCGGTATATCCAATTCCACCTTAGGAACCATAGTCACCGCTCTTCCATGACCAAATTAAAATTTTAGGCATTTTACGGCTATAAACCTAGAATTCTGCCCGATTCCGATATTTTCGTGTGCTATAGCCCATGCCTTCCGCTCTGGGCACGGGCCCCCAGACCTGGATCACCTAGTATTTGTTCGGGACATCCAATACGACCTAAGGAACCATAGTCACTATCCCGCGATGACCAAATTACATTTTTGGCATTTTACGGTCAAAACATTGGAATTTCGCTCGATTCCCATATTTTTGTGTGCTATAGCCGACGACTTCCGCCGTGGGCCCGGGCCCCCGGACCCCCAGACCCAGAATGCAGTATATTTTCCCGAGACATCAAATACGACCTAAGAAACCATAGTCACCACCCCGCCATCAACAAATTACATCTTTTGGCATTTTACGACCATAAAACTCGAATTCCGCCAGATTCCCATATAGCTCACGCGTTCCGTCGTGGGCCCGGGCCCCCGGACCCAGATCGCCTAATATTTTTTTGGGACGTCAAATACGACCTAAGGAACCATAGTCACCGCCCCGCCATGACCAAATTACATGTTTTTGCGTTTTACGGTCATAAAATTGGAATTCCGCCCGATTACCATATTTTTGTATGCTATAGCCCACGCCTTTTCCCGTGGTCCCAGGCCCCAGGACCCGGATCGCCTAATATTTTTCTGGCACATCAAATACGACCTAAGGAACCATCGTCACTGCCTCCATGACCAAATTACTTTTGTTGGTAGTTTACAACCATAAAACTGGAATTCCGCCCGATTCACATATATTTATGTGCTATTGCCCTTGCCTTCCGTCGTGGGCCCGGCATCCGGACCCGGATCGCCTAATATTTTTTTTGAGACATCACATACGACCTATGGAACCATATTCAACGCCTTGCCATGACCTAATTATAGTTTTTGGCATTTTACGGCCATAAAACTGGAATTCTACCTGATTTCCTTATTTTCGTGAGCTATAGCCCACGCCTTCCACCGTGGGCCCAGGCCCCCGGACCTGGATTGCCTAATATTTTGCCGGGACATCAAATACAACCTAAGGAACCATAATCACTGCCCTGGCATGACCAAATTGCATATTTTGGCGTTTTGCCCCATAAAACTGGAATTACGCCCGATTCTCATATTTTCGTGTGCTATAACCCACGCCTTCCGTTGTGGGCCCGGGCCCTCGGACCCAGATCGGAAAATATTTTTTCGTGGCATTTAATACAACCTAAGTAAAAATAGTCACTGCCCGCCAAGATGAAATTACCCTTTTTAACAGTTTACAGCCATAAAACTGGAATTCCCCCATGTTCCCATATTTTCATGTGCTATTGCCCACACCTTCTGCCGTGGGCCCGGCCCCTCTGACCCAGCTCGCCTAAAAGTTTTTCGGGACATCCAATACGACCTAAGGAACCATGGTCACTGCCCCACTATGACCAAATTAAATATTTTGGCATTTTACGGTCATAAAATTGGAATTTCGCCTGATTCCCATATTTTTGTGTGATATGGACCACGTCTTCTGCCGTGGGCCTAGGCCCCCGGACCCAGATCGACAAATATTTTTTCGGGACATTAAACACGACCTAAGGAACAATAGTTACAGCCTGCCATGACCAAATTACTTGTTTGGCATTTTACAGCCATAAAACTTGAAAATCGCCTGATTCCCATATTTGCATATGCTATTGCCCACGCCTTCCGCTATGGGCCCGGCCCCACGGACCTGGATCGCCTAATTATTTTTTTGAGACATCAAATACGACCTAAGGAACCATAGTCATTGCCCCACCATGGCCAAATTACACTTTTAGCGTTTTACGGCCATAAAACAGGAATTCCGCCCGATTCCAATATTTTTGTGTGATATAACCCTCGCCTTCCACCGTGGGCCCAGGCCCCCGAACCCGGATCGCAAATAATTTTTCTTGGACATCAAATACGACCTAATGACACCATCGTCACCATCACTCCATGACCAAATTACATATTTTGGCATTTTACGACCATAAAACTGGATATCTGCCTGATTCTCATATTTTCGGGTGCTATAACCCATGCCTTCCGCCGTGGGCCCGGGCCCCAAGACCCGGATCGCCTAATATTTTTCTGGGATATCAAATATGACCTAAGGCCCCGGCATGACCAAATTACATATTTTGGCGTTTTACGAGAATAAAACTGGAATGTTGCCCTATTTCCACATTTTCGTGTGCTATATGCTTTCCGCCGTGGGCCCGGGCCCCCGTACCCAGATTGACAAGTAGTTTTTCGGGATATTAAATACGATCTAAGGAACCACAGTCATATCCCACGATGACCAAATTACTTCTTTCCCATTTTATAGCCATAAAACTGGAATTCTGCCTGATTCCCATATTTTCATGTGCTATTGCCCACGCCTTCTGCCGTGACCCGTCCCTTCGTACCCGGATCGCCTAATATTTTTCTTGGACATCAAATACGACCTAAGGAACCATAGTCACTGCCCCGGCATGACCAAATTACATATTTTGGCATTTTACGACCATAAAACTAGAATGTTGCCCGATTCCCACATTTTCGTGTGCTATACACCTTCCGCCGTGGGCCCGGGCCCCGGACCCAGATTGGCAAATATTTTTTCGGGACATTAAATATGATCTAAGGAACCACAGTCACAGCCCACCATGACCAAATTACTTTTTTCCCATTTTACAGCCATAAAACTGGAATTCTTCCCGATTCCCATATTTTCATGTGACATTGCCCACGCCTTCCGCCGTGGACGCGGCCCTCTGTACCCGGATCGCCTAATATTTTTCCTGGACATCAAATACGACCTAAGGAACTATAGTCACCACCACGCCATGTCCAAATTACATGTTTTGTCATTTTATGGCCATAAAACTAGAATTCTGCCTCATTCCCATATTTGTGTGTGCTATAGCCCACGCCTTTCGCCGTGGGCCCGGGCCCGCGGACCTGGATCACCTAATATTTTTCCGGGACATCTAATACAACCTAAGGAACCATAGTCACCACCCCGCCATGATCAAATTACAATTATAGGCATTTTACGGTCATAAAACTGGAGTTCCGCCCGATTCCCATATTTTCGTGTGCCATAGCCCACGCCTTCCGCTGTGAGCACGGGCCCTCGGACCCGTATCGTCTAGTATTTTTTCGTGACATCAAATATGACCTAACAAAACATAGTCACTACCCCGCCAAGACCAAATTATAGTTTTTGGCGTTTTACGGCCATAAAACTAGAATTTCGCCCGATTCCCATATTTTCGTGCGCTGTAGCCCACATCTTCCGTCGTCGGCCTGGGCCCCCGGACCCGAATTGCCTAATATGTTTTCGGGACACCAAATACGACCTAAGGAACCATAGTCAGCACCCCTCCATGACCAAACTTTGTTTGGCATTTTACGGTCATAAAATTGGAATTTCGCCTGATTCCCATATTTTTGTGTGTTATAGCCCACGCCTTCCGCCGTGAGCCCAGGCCCCTGACCCAAATCGACAAAATTTTTTCGGGACATTAACTATGACCTACGGAGCCATAGTCACTATCCACCATAAACAAATTACTTTTGTTCGTATTTTATAGCCATAAAACTGGAATTCCGCCCGATTCACATATTTCCATGTGCTATTGCCCATGCCTTCCGCCCGGACCCGGATCACCTAATATTTTTCCGGGACATCACATACAACCTAAGGGACAATAGTCACCGCCCCTCCATGACCAAATAATATTTTTTGGCGTTTTATAGATATAAAATTAGAATTCCGTCTGATTCTCATATTTGCGTGTGCTATAGCCCACGCCTTCCATCGTGGGCCCTGACCTCCGGACCCAGTTCACCTAATAGTTTTTTGGGACATCAAATGCGACCTAAGGAACCATAGTTACCGCCCCCTCCATGACCAAATTAAATAATTTGGCGTTTTACGTCCATAAAATTGGAATTTCGCCTGATTCCCATATGTTCGTGTGTTATAACCCACGCCTTCTGCCGTGGGCCTGGATCGCCCAATATTTTTTCGAGACATCAAATATGACCTAAGGAACCATAGTCACTGCCCAGCCATAACTAAATTATAGTTTTTGGCGTTTTAACTCCATAAAATTAGAATTCCTCCCGATTCCAATATTTTCGTAAGCTATAGCCTAAGCCTTCCGCAGTTGGCCCGGGCCCCCGGACTCGGATCGCCAAATATTTTTCCTAGACATCAAATACGACCTAAGAAAACATAGTCACCGCCCGTCCATGATCAAATTATATTTTTTGGCATTTTATGGCCATAAAACTGGAATTCCGTCTGATTCCCATATTTTCATGTGCTATAGCCCACTCCTTCTGTCGTGGGCCTGGGCCCCCGAACCCAGATCGCCAAAACATTTTCCGGGACATCGAATACAACCTAAGGAACCATAGTCACTGCCCTTCCATGACCAGATTACTTGTTTTTAAGTTTTACGGCTACAAAACTGGAATTCCGCTCGATTCCCTTATTTTCATGTGCTATAGCCCACGCCTTCCGCCGTGGGCCCTGGCCCATAAACCTGGATCGCCTAATATTTTTCCGGAATATCAAATACGACCTAAAGAACCATAGTCACCACCCCGCCATGACCAAATTACATATTTTGGTATTTTACGATCATAAAACTAGAATTTCGCCCGATACCCATATTTTCATGTGCTATAGCCCACATCTTACGCCGTAGGCCCAAGCCCCCGGACCCGAATCGCCTAATATTTTTTTGGGATATCAAATATGACCTAAGGAACCATAGTCAGCACCCCTCCATGACCAAATTACATATTTTAGTGTTTTACGGCCTTAAAACTTGAATTCCGTCTGATTCCCATATTTTCGTGTGTAATAGCCCACGCCTTCCGCTGTGGGCCCGGACCCCCAACCCCGGATCGCCTAATATTTTTTCGGGACATCAAATAAAACCTAAGGAACCATTTTCACTGCTTTTCCATGACCAAATTATATTTTGTGTCATTGTACGGCCATAAAGCTAGAATTCCGCCCGATTCCCATATTTTGCGTGTGCTATAACCCACATTTTCCGCCGTGGGCCCGGGCCCCAGGACCTGGATCGTATAATATTTTTTCGGGACATCAAATACGACCTTAGAAACCATAGTCACCACCCCACCATGACCAAATTACATATTTTGGCATTTTACGGCCATAAAACTGGAATTCCGCCTGATTCCCAAATTTTCGTGTGTCACACGCCTTCCGCCGTGGGCCTAGGCCCCCAGACCCGGATCGCCTAAACATTTTTCTGGGACATCGCATTCAACCTAAGGAACCATAGTCACTGCCCCTCCATGAACAAATTACATGTTTTGGCATTTTACAGACATAAAATTGGAATTCCGCTCGATTCTCTTATTTTCGTGTGCTATAGCCCACGTCTTCCGTCGTGAGGCCGGACCTCCGGGACCGGTTTGCATAATATTTTTTTGGGACATCAAATGCAACCTAGGAAACTATATTCACCACCCCTCCATGACCATATTACATAATTTGGCAGTTTACGTCCATAAAATTGGAATTTCGCCTGATTCCCATATGTTCGTGTGCTATAGCCCACGCCTTCCGCCGTAGTCCCCGATCATCCGGGCCCGGTTCGCCTAATAATTTTTCGGGACATCAAATACGACCAAAGGAACCATAGTCACCGCCCATCCATGACTAAATTACATATTTTGGTGTTTTAGCGCCATACAATTGGAATTCCTCCCGATTCCCATATTTTCGTAAGCTATAGTCCACGCCTTCTGCCGTAGGCCCAGGCCCCCGGACCCGGATTGCCTAATATTTGTTTTGCACATTAAATAAGACCTAAGGAACCATAGTCACTGCCCCTCCATGACCAAACTATATTTGTTTGGCATTGTACGGCAATAAAACTGGAATTCTGTCTCATTCCCATATTTTCATGTGCTATAGCCCACGCCTTCCGCCGTGGGCCTGGGCCCCCGGACCCAGATCGCCAAAAACTTTTTCGGGATATCAAATACAACCTAAGAAACCATAGTCACCGCCCCACCATGAACAAATTACATATTTTGGCATTTTACGGCCATAAAACCCGAATTCCGCCCGATTCCCATATTTACGTGTGCTATAGCCCACATCTTCCGCCGTCGGCCCGGGCCCCCAGACCCGAATCGCATAATATTTTTTGGGGATATCAAATACGACTTAAGGAACCATAGTCACTGCCCTCCATGACCAAATTACGTGTTTTGGCATTTTACGGCCATAAAACTTGAATTCCGTCCGATTCCCATAGTTTCGTATGTTATAGCCCATGCGTTCCGCCGTGTGCCCGGGCCCCCAAACCCGGATCGCCTATTATTTTTCTGGGACATCAAATACAACCTAAGGAATCATTTTCATTGCCCCTCCATGACCAAATTATATTTTGTGGCATTTTACGGCCATAAAACTGGAATTCCGTCCGATTCCCATATTTTCATGTGCTATAACCCACATCTTCCGCCGTGGGCCCGGGACCCCTGATTCGGATCGCCTAATAATTTTTCGGGACATCACATACAAACTAAGGAACCATAGTCACAGACCCACCATGACCAAATTACATATTTTGGCATTTTACAACAATAAAACTGGAATTCCACCTGATTCCCGAATTTTCGGGTGCTATAGCTCACGCCTTCCGCCGTGGGCCCAGGCCCCCGGACCCAGATCGCCTAAAGTTTTTTCCGAGATATCACATACAACCTAAGGAATGATAGTCACCACCCCGCGATGACCAAATTAAATATTTTGGCATTTTACAGATATAAAATTGGAAATCCGTCTGATTCTCTTATTATCGTGTGCTATAGCCCACCCCTTCCGTCGTGGGTCCGATCCTCCGGGCCCGGTTCGCCTAATATTTTTTTGGGACATCAATTACGACCTAAGGAACCATAGTCACTGCCCAGTCATGACTAAATTACACTTTTTGGCGTTTTAATGCCATAAAATTGGATTTTGCTCCCGATTCCCATATTTTCGTAAGCTATAGCCCACGTCTTCCGTCGTGGGCCCAGGCCCCCGGACCCCGATCGCCTAATATATTTTCTGGACATCAAATACGACCTAAGGAACCATAGTCACCTCCCCTCCATAACCAAATTATAGTTTTTGGCATTTTACGGCCATAAAATTGGAATTCCGTCTGATTTCCATATTTTCATGTTCTATAGCCCACGCCTTTCGCCGTGGCCCTGGGCCCCCGGTCCCAGATCGCCAAACATTTTTCCGTGACATCAAATACGACCTAAGGAACCATAGTCACCGCCCCTCCATGACCAAATTACATATTTTGGCATTTTACAGCCTTAAAACTGGAATTCCGCCCGATTTCTATATTTTCGTGTGCTATAGCCCACATCTTCTGCCGTCTGCCCGGGCCCCCGGACCCGAATCGCATAATATGTTTTCGGGATATCAAATACAACTTAAGGAACCATAGTCACCGCCCCTCCATGACAGATTATATTTTTTGGCGTTTTACGACCATAAAATATGAATTCCGCCCGATTTCCATATTTTCGTGTGTTATGTTCCATTGTGGGCCCGGTCCCCCAAACCCGGATCGCCTAATTTTTTTCCACGATATCAAATGCAACCTAAGGAACCATTGTCACTACCCCTCCATGACCAAATTATATTGTGGCATTTTACGGCCATAAAACTGGAATTACGCCCGATTCCTATATTTTTGTGTGCTATAACCCTCATCTTCCGCCGTGGGCCCAGGCCCCCGGACCCGGATCGCCCAACAATTTTTCCGAGACATCACATACAACCTAAGAAACCATATTCACTGCCCATCCATGACCAAATTACACTTTTTGGCATTTTACAGACATAAAATCTGAATTCCGTCCGATTCCATATTTCGTGAGTCCACGCCTTCTGTCGTAGGCCCGGTTCTCTAATATTATTTTGGGACATCAAATGCTATCTAAGGAACCATACTCACTGCCTTTCCATGAGCAAATTACATAATTTGGCATTTTACGTCCATAAAATTGGAATTCGCACGATTCCCATATGTTCTCGTATGCTATAGCCCACGCCTTCCGCCGTGGGCCCGGACATCCGGCCCCGGTTCGATAATTATTTTTTTCGTGACATCCAATACGACCTAAGGAACCATAGTCACCACCTAGCCATGACCAAATTACATATTTTGGTGTTTTAACGCAATAAAATTAGAATTCCTCCTGATTCCCATATTTTCAAAAGTTATAGCCCACGCCTTCCGCCGTGGGCCCAGGCCCCCGGACCCGGATCGCCTAATATTTTTCCTGGACATCAAATACAACCAAAGGAACCATAGTCACTGCCCCTCAAGGACCAAATTACATTTTTTGGCATTTTACGGCCATTAAACTGGAATTCTGACTGATTCCCATATTTTTATGTGCTATAGCCCACGCCTTCCGTCGTGGGCCTAGGCCCCCGGACCTAAATCACCAAACAATATTCGGCACATCAAATACTACCTAAGAAACCATATTCACCACCCTTACATGACCAAATTTCTTGTTTTTAAGTTTTACGGCCATAAAACTAATTCCGCTCGATTCCCATAGTTTCATGTGCTATAGCCCACACCTTCCGCCGTGGGCCCGGGCCCATAAACCTAGATCGCCCAATATTGTTTTGGGACATAAAATATGACCTAAGAAACCATATCACCGCTCCTCCATGACCAAATTACATTTTTGGCATTTTACGGCCATAAAACTAGAATTCTGCCTGATTCCCAAATTTTTGTGTGTTATAGCCTACGCCTTCCGTCGTGGGCCCAGGCCCCCAAACCCGGATCGCCTAAAATTTTTCAGGATATCAAATACGACCTAAGGAACCATTTTCACCGCCCCACCATGATCACATTACATATTTTGGTATTTTACGGCCATAAAACTGGAATTCTGCCTGATTCCAAAATGTTCGTGTGCTATAGCCCACGCCTTCTGCCGTGGGCCCAGGCCCCCGAATCCGGATCGCCTAATATTTTTTCCGAGATATCACATACAATCTAAGGAACCATAGTCACCGCTGATCCATGAACAAATTACATTTTTGGTATTTTACAGACATAGAATTAGAATTCTGCCCGATTCCCATATTTTCATGTGCTATAGCCCACGCCTTCCGTCGTGGGCCCGGACCTCTGGGCCCGGTTCGCCTAATATTTTTTTAGGATATCAAATGCGACCTAAGAAACCATAATCACCGCCCCCATGACAAAATTACAATGTTTGGCGCTTTACGGCCATAAAATTGGAATTCTGCCAGATACTAATATTTATGTGTGCTATAGTCCATGCCTTCCGCCGTGGGTCTAGGCCCCCGTACCCGGATCGCCTAATATTTTTCTGGGATATCAAATACGACCTAAGGAACCATATTCACCGCCCCACCATGACCAAATTACATTCTTTGGCATTTTATCGCTTGAAAACTGGAATTCTACCTGATTCTCATATTTTCGTGTGCTATAGCCTGCGCCTTCCGCCGTGGGCCCGGGTCCCAGGACCCGGATTACCTAATATTATTCCGGGACATCAAATACAACCTAAGAAACCATAGTCACTGCACCCCATTACCAAATTACCTTTTGGCATTTTACGGCCATAAAACTGGAATTTCGCCCGATTCCCATATTTTCATGTGTAGCCCACGCCTTCCGCCGTGGGCCCAGCCCCTCGGACCCGGGTCGCCTAATATTTTTTCGGGACATCAATATTACTTAAGGAACCATAGTAACCACCCCGCCATGACCAAATTACATTTTGTGGCATTTAGCGGCTATAAAACTAGAATTCCGTCCGATTTCCATATTTACGTGTGATATAGCCCACATATTCCGCCGTCGACCCGGGCCCCCAGACCGGAATCGCCTAATATGTTTTTGTGACATCCAATACGACATAAGGAACCATAGTCACCACCCCTCCATGACCAAATTACATATTTTGGCGTTTTATGGCTATAAAACTGAAATTCCGCCTGATTCCCATATTTTCGTGTGCTATAGCCCACGCCTTCCACCGTGGGCCTGGGTCCCCAGACCCGGATAGCCTAATATTTTTCTGAGACATCCAATACGACCTAAGGAACCATAGTCACCCTCCCTCCATGACCAAATAACATGTTTTGGCGTTTTACAGCCATTAAACTGGAATTCCGCCCGATTCCCATATTTTCGTGTGCTATAGCCCACATTTTCTGCCGTAGGCCAGGTCTACCAGACCCGAATCGCCTAATATTTTTTCTGGACATCAAATACGACTTAAGGAACCACACTCAATTCCCAACCATGAACAAATTACATCTTTTGGCGTTTTACGATGATAAAACTTGAATTCCGCCCGATTCCCATATTTTCGTGTGTTATAGACCACGCCTTCACCCGTGGGCCCGGGCCCCCGGACCCGAATCGCCGAATAATTATCAAATACGACATAAGGAACCATAGTCACCGCCCCACCATGACCAAATTACATATTTTGTTATTTTGCCATAAAACTAGAATTCCGCCCGATTCCCATATTTTCGTGTGCTATAGCCCACGTCTTCCGCCGTGGGCTCGGGTCCCCGGACTCGCATCGCCTAATATTTTTCCGGGACATCAAATACGACCAAGCGAACCATAGTCACTGCCCCGCCATGACCAAATTACATTCTTTGGCATTTTACTACCATAAAACTAGAATTCCGCCTGATTCCCATATTTACGTGTACTATAGCCCACGTCTTTCGCGCGTAGGCCCGGGCCCCCGGACCCGAATCGCGTAATATTTAACAAATACGACCTACGGAACCATAGTCACCACCCCTCCATGACCAAATTACATTGTTAGTCGTTTTACGGCTATAAAACTGGAATTCCGCCTTATTCCCATATTTTCATATGCTATAGCCCACGCCTTCTGCCGTGGGGTCGGGCCCCCGGACCCGGATTGCCTAATATTGTTTCGGGACATCAAATACGACCTAAGGAACCATACATACCACCCCGTCGTAACCAAATTATATTTTGTGGCATTTAACGGCCATGAGACTGGAATTCCGCTCGATTCCCATATTTGCGTGTGCTAGCCCACATATTCCGCCGTCGCCCCGGGCCCCCGGACTCAAATCGCCTAATATTTTTTCGTGACATCAAATATGACCTAAGGAACCATAGTCACCACCCTTCCATGACCAAATTACATTTTTTAGCATTTAACCATAAAACTAGAATTTTGCCCGTTTCCCATATTTTCGTGTGCTATAGCCCACACCTTCCGCCGTGGGCCCGGGTCCCCGGAATTGGATCGCCTAATATTTTTTCGGGACATCAAATATGACCTAAGGAACCGCACTCAATGCCCAGCCATGAACAAATTACATCTTTTGGCGTTTTACGATGATAAAACTTGAATTCCGCCCGATTCCCATATTTGCGTGTGTTATAGACCACGCCTTCACCCGTGGGCCCGGGCCCCCGGACCCGAATCGCCGAATAATTATCAAATACGACCTAAGGAACCATAGTCACCGCCCCACCATGACCAAATTACATATTTTGTTATTTTGCCATAAAACTAGAATTCCGCCCGATTCCCATATTTTCGTGTGCTATAGCCCACGTCTTCCGCCGTGGGCTCGGGTCCCCGGACTCGCATCGCCTAATATTTTTCCGGGACATCAAATACGACCAAGCGAACCATAGTCACTGCCCCGCCATGACCAAATTACATTTTTTGGCATTTTACTACCATAAAACTAGAATTCCGCCTGATTCCCATATTTACGTGTACTATAGCCCACGTCTTTCGCGCGTGGGCCCGGGCCCCCGGACCCGAATCGCGTAATATTTAACAAATACGACCTACGGAACCATAGTCACCACCCCTCCATGACCAAATTACATTTGTAGTCGTTTTACGGCTATAAAACTGGAATTCCGCCTTATTCCCATATTTTCATATGCTATAGCCCACGCCTTCTGCCGTGGGGTCGGGCCCCCGGACCCGGATTGCCTAATATTTTTTCGGGACATCAAATACGACCTAAGGAACCATAGATACCACCCCGTCATAACCAAATTATATTTTGTGGCATTTAACGGCCATGAGACTGAAATTCCGCTCGATTCCCATATTTGCATGTGCTAGCCCACATATTCCGCCGTCGCCCCGGGCCCCCGGACTCAAATCGCCTAATATTTTTTCGTGACATCAAATATGACCTAAGGAACCATAGTCACCACCCTTCCATGACCAAATTACATGTTTTAGCATTTAACCATAAAACTAGAATTTTGCCCGTTTCCCATATTTTCGTGTGCTATAGCCCACACCTTCCGCCGTGGGCCCGGGTCCCCGGAATTGGATCGCCTAATATTTTTTCGGGACATCAAATATGACCTAAGGAACCGCACTCAATGCCCAGCCATGAACAAATTACATCTTTTGGCGTTTTACGATGATAAAACTTGAATTCCGCCCGATTCCCATATTTGCGTGTGTTATAGACCACGCCTTCACCCGTGGGCCCGGGCCCCCGGACCCGAATCGCCGAATAATTATCAAATACGACCTAAGGAACCATAGTCACCGCCCCACCATGACCAAATTACATATTTTGTTATTTTGCCATAAAACTAGAATTCCGCCCGATTCCCATATTTTCGTGTGCTATAGCCCACGTCTTCCGCCGTGGGCTCGGGTCCCCGGACTCGCATCGCCTAATATTTTTCCGGGACATCAAATACGACCAAGCGAACCATAGTCACTGCCCCGCCATGACCAAATTACATTCTTTGGCATTTTACTACCATAAAACTAGAATTCCGCCTGATTCCCATATTTACGTGTACTATAGCCCACGTCTTTCGCGCGTAGGCCCGGGCCCCCGGACCCGAATCGCGTAATATTTAACAAATACGACCTACGGAACCATAGTCACCACCCCTCCATGACCAAATTACATTTGTAGTCGTTTTACGGCTATAAAACTGGAATTCCGCCTTATTCCCATATTTTCATATGCTATAGCCCACGCCTTCTGCCGTGGGGTCGGGCCCCCGGACCCGGATTGCCTAATATTGTTTCGGGACATCAAATACGACCTAAGGAACCATACATACCACCCCGTCGTAACCAAATTATATTTTGTGGCATTTAACGGCCATGAGACTGGAATTCCGCTCGATTCCCATATTTGCGTGTGCTAGCCCACATATTCCGCCGTCGCCCCGGGCCCCCGGACTCAAATCGCCTAATATTTTTTCGTGACATCAAATATGACCTAAGGAACCATAGTCACCACCCTTCCATGACCAAATTACATTTTTTAGCATTTAACCATAAAACTAGAATTTTGCCCGTTTCCCATATTTTCGTGTGCTATAGCCCACACCTTCCGCCGTGGGCCCGGGTCCCCGGAATTGGATCGCCTAATATTTTTTCGGGACATCAAATATGACCTAAGGAACCGCACTCAATGCCCAGCCATGAACAAATTACATCTTTTGGCGTTTTACGATGATAAAACTTGAATTCCGCCCGATTCCCATATTTGCGTGTGTTATAGACCACGCCTTCACCCGTGGGCCCGGGCCCCCGGACCCGAATCGCCGAATAATTATCAAATACGACCTAAGGAACCATAGTCACCGCCCCACCATGACCAAATTACATATTTTGTTATTTTGCCATAAAACTAGAATTCCGCCCGATTCCCATATTTTCGTGTGCTATAGCCCACGTCTTCCGCCGTGGGCTCGGGTCCCCGGACTCGCATCGCCTAATATTTTTCCGGGACATCAAATACGACCAAGCGAACCATAGTCACTGCCCCGCCATGACCAAATTACATTCTTTGGCATTTTACTACCATAAAACTAGAATTCCGCCTGATTCCCATATTTACGTGTACTATAGCCCACGTCTTTCGCGCGTAGGCCCGGGCCCCCGGACCCGAATCGCGTAATATTTAACAAATACGACCTACGGAACCATAGTCACCACCCCTCCATGACCAAATTACATTTGTAGTCGTTTTACGGCTATAAAACTGGAATTCCGCCTTATTCCCATATTTTCATATGCTATAGCCCACGCCTTCTGCCGTGGGGTCGGGCCCCCGGACCCGGATTGCCTAATATTTTTTCGGGACATCAAATACGACCTAAGGAACCATAGATACCACCCCGTCATAACCAAATTATATTTTGTGGCATTTAACGGCCATGAGACTGAAATTCCGCTCGATTCCCATATTTGCATGTGCTAGCCCACATATTCCGCCGTCGCCCCGGGCCCCCGGACTCAAATCGCCTAATATTTTTTCGTGACATCAAATATGACCTAAGGAACCATAGTCACCACCCTTCCATGACCAAATTACATGTTTTAGCATTTAACCATAAAACTAGAATTCTGCCCGTTTCCCATATTTTCGTGTGCTATAGCCCACGCCTTCCGCCGTGGCCCCGGGTCCCCGGAATTGGATCGCCTAATATTTTTTCGGGACATCAAATATGGCCTAAGGAACCATAGTCACTACCCCGACATGACCAAATTATATGTTTTGGCATTTTACAGCCATAAAACTAGAATTTCGCCTGATTCCCATATTTTCGTGTGCTATAGCCCACGCCTTCCGCCGTGGGCCCGTGCCCCCGGACCCGCAATGCCTAATATTTATCAAATACGACCTAAGTAACCATAGTCACCGCCCCTCCATGAGCAAATTACATTTTTAGGCATTTTACGGTCATAAAACTGGAATTCTGCATGATTCCCATATTTTCGTGAGCTATAGCCCACGCCTTCCGCCGTGGGCCCGGGCCCCCGGACCCGAATAATCTAATATTTTTTCGGGACATCAAATACGACTTAAGGAACCATAGTCACCGCCTCTCCATGACCAAATTACATTTTTAGACGTTTTGCGGCTATATCACACGAATTCCGCCCGATTCTAATATTTTTATTTGCTATAGCCCACGCCTTCTGCCGTGGGCTCCCGGATCCGGATCACCTAATATTTTTTCGGGACATCAAGTTCGACCTAAGGAACCTTAGTCACCGCCACGACATGACCAAATTACATTTTTGGCAGTTTACGGCCATAAAACTGGAATTCCACCCGATTCCCATTTTGTTATGTGCATAGCCAATGCCATCCACTGTGGGCCCGGGATTTGATCGCTTTGCAATTTGTTCGGGACATCAAATATGACCTAAAGAACCATAGTCACCGCTCTTCCACGACTGTTACTCGATTTGGGCGTTTTACGGCTATAAAACTGGAATTCCCTATTTTCGTGTGTTATAGCCTACGCCTTGCGCCGTGGGCCCGGTCCCCCGGGCCCGGATTGCCTTAATTTTTTCCAGAATGTCTAATACAACCTAATGAACCATAGCCACTACCAGCCATGACCTTTCCTCTTGTTTTGGCATTTTACGGCTATAAAACTAGAATTTCACCTGATTCCCATATTTTCGTGTGATATAGCCCACGCCTTCTGTCGTGGACCCGGGCCCCCATACCCAAATCTCCTAATTGTTTTCCGCGACGTCAAATACTACCTAAGGAACATATTGTAAATGCATCGCCATGACCGATCCTTATTGTTTGGCGTTTTATGGCCATAAAACTAGAATTCTGCCCAATTCCCATATTTTCGTGTGCTATAGCCCACGCCTCCCGCTGTGGGCCCGGACCCCAGACCTGGATTGCTTTAAATGTTTTTTGGGATGTCAAATGCGTCATACGGAACCATAGTCACTGCCCCGCCATGACCGTTCCTTACTTTTTAGCGTTGTACGGCCATAAATCTGGAATTTCACCTAATTCTCATATTTTCGTGTGCTATAACACACGTCTTCAACCGTGGGCCGGGGCCTCCAAACTCGGACCGCCTAAAACTTTTTTGGGACGTCAAATACGACCTAAGGAACAAATTTTGACCGCCACGCCATGACCATTCCTCATTGTTTGGCATTTTATAACCATAAAATTGAAACTCCACCCGATTCCCAAATTGTCGTGTGCTATAACCGAAGCCTTCCGCTGTGGGCCCTAGCGGCCAGTCCTGGATCGCCTTAAATTTTTTCAAATATGACCTAAGTAACCATAGTCACCGCCTTGCCATGACCGTTCCTCGTTCTTTGGCGTTTTACATCCATAAAACTAGAATTTTGCCCGATTCTCATATTTCTGTGTGCTATAGCCCCCGCCTTCGGCCGCGGACCCAGGCCCCCAGACCCGGATTGCTTAAATGCAATATGGGATGTCAAATGCAACCTAAGGAACAAATTTTGACCGCCCCTCCATGATCGTTCTTCATTTTGTGGCGTTTTACGGCAATAAAACTAAAACTCCGCTCGATTCTTATATTTTCATGTGCTATAGCCCATGCCTTCCGTCGTGGGCCCGGGCGCCCGGACCTGGATCGCTTTAAAGTTTTTCAAATATGACCTAAGTAACCATAGTCACCGCCTTGCCATGACCGTTCCTCGTTTTGTGGCTTTTTACGTCCATAAAACTGGAATTTCGCCCAATTCCCATATTTTTGTGTGCTATAGCTCATGCCTTCCGCCGTTAGCCCGGGTCCCCGGACCCGGATTGCCTAAAAGTTTCCCAGGACATCACATACGACATTCGGAACAAATTTTGACCGCCTCGCCATGACCGTTCCTCAATGTTTGGCATTTTACGGCCATAAAACTAGAATTCTGCCTAACTCCCATATTTTCGTGTGCTATAGCCCACGCCTTCCGCTGTGGGCCCGCGCCCCTGGGCCCAGTTCGCCTTAAATTTGTCTGGGACATCAATTACAACCTAAGGAACCATAGTCACCACCCTTCCATGACCGTTCCTCATTCCATGGCGTATTATAGCCATATAACTAGAATTTTGCCTGATTCCAATATTTTCGGGTGCTATAGCACACACCTTCCGCCGTGGGCCAGGACCCCTGTACCCGGATCGCCAAAAACTTTTCTGGGACGTCAAATGCGACCTAAGGAACACATTTGGACTGCCCCGCCATGACCGCTCCTCCTTTTATGGAATTTTACGACCATAAAATTGGAACTGCGCCTGATTCCCATATTTTAGTGTGTTATAGTCCACGTCTTCCGTTGTGGGCTCGGGCCCGGGCCCCTGTACTCGGATCGCCTAAAATATTCCCAGGATGTCACATACGACCTAAGGGATACATTTAGACCGCCCGGCCATTACATTTCCTCATTGTTTGGCGTTTATCGCCATAAAATTGAAATTCCACCTGATTCACATATTTTCGTGTGCTATAGCCCACGTCTTCCGCCGTGGACTTGGGACCTCGGGTCTAGACCACCTTAGATTTTTTCGGGACATCCAATATGATCTAAGGAACCATATTCATTGCCCCTCCATGACCGTTTCTCGTTTTCTGGCATTTTACGGCCCTAAAACTGGAATTTCGCCCGATTCCCATATTTTAGTGTTATATAGCCTACGCCTTCCACCGTGGGCCGGGGCTTCCAAACCCGGACTGCCTAAAAATTTTCTGGAACGTCAAATACGACCTAAGGAACAAATTATGACCGCCATGCCATGACCGTTCCTCATTGTTTGGCATTTTATGGCCATAAAATTGGAACTCCACCCGATTCCCATATTTTCGTGTGCTATAGACCACGCCTTCCGCCGTGGGACTGGGCCACCGTGCCCTAATCGCCTTAAATCTTTTTTAGGACGCCAAATACAACTTAAGGAACCATAGTCACTGCCTCTCCAAGACCGTTCCTCATTGGCGTTTTACGGCAATAACACTGGAATTCCGCCTGATTCCCATATTGTCGTGTGCTATAGCCCACGACTTCCGTCGTGGGCCCTGGTGCTCAGGCCTGGATCGCCTTAAATTTTTTCCAATATGACCTAAGTAACCATAGTTACTGCCTTGCCTTGACCGTTCCTCGCTTTTTGGCATTTTACATCCATAACACTGGAATTTCGCCCGATTCCCATATTTTCGTGTGCTATAGCCCACGTCTTCCGCCGTTAGCCCGGGCCACGGGACGCGGATGGCCTAAAAGTTTCCCAAGACGTCAAATATGACATTCGAAACAAATTTTGACCACCTCGCCATGAACGTTCCTCATATTTGGCATTTTACGGCCATAAAACTAGAATTCTGCCTAATTCCCATATTTTCGTGTGCTATAGCCCACGCCTTCCGTTGTGGGCTTGCTCCCCAGGGCACGGATAGCCTTAAATTTTTTTGGGACATCAATTATGACCTAAGGAACAATAGTCACCACCTTTCCATGACCGTTCCTCATTTCTTGGCGTTTTACGGCTATAAAACTGGAATTTTGCGTGATTCCAATATTTTTGGGTGCTATAACCTACATCTTCCGCCCTGGGCCCGGGCCCGCAAATTCGGATTGCCTAATATTTTTTCTGGACACCAAATACGATCTAAGGAACTATAGTCAGTGCCCCACCATGAGACAATTACATATTTTTGTATTTTACGGCCACAAAACTGGAATTCCGCATGATTCTCAAATTTTCGTGTGCTATAGCTAACGCCTTCCGCCGTGGGCCCAAGCCCTCGGACCCGGATCGCCTAAATATTTTTCCGGGACATCACATACAACCTAAGGAACCATAGTCACTGCCCATTCATGACCAAATTACATTTTTTGGCATTTTACAGACATAAAATTGGAATTTTGTCCGATTTTCTTATTTTCGTGTGTTGTAGCCCACGCCTTCCATCGAGAGCCCGGACCTCCAGGCCCGGTTCGCCTAATATTATTTTTGGACATCAAACGCTACTTACGTAACTATAGTCATCGCCTCTCCAAGACCAAATGACATAATTTGGCGTTTTACATCCATAAAATTGGAATTCCGCACGATTCCCATATGTTCGTGTGCTATATCCCACGCCTCCACCGTGGGCCCGGACATCCGGGCCCGGTTCGATAATTATTTTTTCGAGATATCAAATACGACCTAAGTAACCATAGTCACCACCTAGACATGACCAAATTACATTTTTGGCGTTTTAATGCAATAAAATTGGAATTCCTCCCGATTCCCATATTTTCGTAAGCTATAGCCCACGCCTTCCGCTGTGGGCCCAGGCCCTCGGACCCGGATCGCCTAATATTTTTTCTGGACATTAAATATGACTTAAGGAACCATAGTCACCGCCCCTCCATGACCAAATTACACTTTTGGCATTTTCCGGCAATAAAACTGGAATTCCGTCCAATTCCCATATTTTTATGTGCTATAGCCCACGCCTTCCGCCGTGGGCCTGGGCCCCCGAACCTAGATCGCCGAAGGTTTTTCCGGGACATCAAATACTACCTAAGAAACATTATTCACCACCCTTCCATGACCATATTACTTGTTTTTAAGTTTTACGGCCATAAAACTGAAATTCCGCTCGATTCCCATATTTTCATGTGCTATAGCCCATGCCTTCCGCCGTGGGCCCGGGCCCATAAACCTGGATCGCCCAATATTTTCCGAGACATAAAATATTACCTAAGAAACCATAATCACCGCTCCTCTATAACCAAATAACATTCTTTGGCATTTTACGGCCATAAAACTAGAATTCTGCATAATTCCCAAATTTTCGTGTGTTATAGCCCACACATTTCGCCGTGGGCCCAGACCCCTGAACCCGGATCACTTAATATTTTTTTAGGATATCAAATACGACTTAAGGAACCATTTTCACCACCCCACCATGACCAAATTACATATTTTGGCATTTTACGGCCATAAAACTGGAATTCCGCCTCATTCCCAAATTTTTGTGTGCTATAGCCCACGCCTTCCGCCGTGGGCCTAGGCCCCCGGACCCGGATCGCCTAAATATTTTTCCGGGACATCACATATAACCTAAGGAACCATAGTCACCCCCCCTCCCCCTCCATGCCCAAATTACATTTTTGGCATTTTACACACATACAATTAGAATTTCGCCTGATTCCCATACTTTCCTATGCTATAGCCCACGCCTTCTGTCGTGTGCCCGAACCTCCGAGCCCGGTTCGCCTAGGCCCACGGAATTCCCCCTGATTCCCATAAGACTGGAATTCCCCCCGATTCCCATATTTGCGTGTGCTATAGCCCACATATTCTGCCGTCGGCCCGGGCCCCCAGACCCGAATCGCCTAATATTATTTCGTGACATCCAATACGACCTAAGGAACCATAGTCACCACCCCTCCATGACCAAATTACTTATTTTGGCGTTTTGCGGCCATAAAACTGAAATTCCGCCTGATTCCCATATTTTCGTGTGCTATAGCCCACGCCTTCCACCGTGGGCCTGGGCCACCAAACCCGGATCGCCTAATATTTCTCGGAGACATCAAATACTACCTAAAGAACCATAGTCACCGCCCCTCCATGACCAAATTACATTTTTTGGCGTTTTACGACCATTAAACTGAAATTCCGCCCGATTCCCATATTTTCGTGTGTTATAGCCCACATCTTCCGCCGTAGGCCCGGTCTACAAGACCCGGATCGCCTAATAGTTTTTCGGGATATCAAATACGACCAAAGGAACCATAGTCACCGCCCTCCATGAAGAAATAACATTTTTTGGCATTTTACGTTAATAAAACTTGAATTCCGCCCAATTCCCATATTTGCGTGTGCTATAGACCACGCCTTCCGCCGTGGGCCCGGGCCCCCAGACCCAAATCATCTAATATTTATCAAATACGACCTAAGGAACCATAGTCACCGCCCCACCATGACCAAATTATATTTTTTGGCATTTTGCCATAAAAGTGGAATTCCACCTATTTCTCATATTTTCGTGTGCTATAGCCCACGCCTTCCGCCATGGGCCCGGGTCCCCGGACCCGAATCGCTTAATATTTTTTCCGAGACTTCAAATACGACCTAAGGAATCATAGTCACTGCCCCTCCATGACAAAATTACATTTTGTGGCGTTTTACGGCTATAAAACTGGAATTCTGCCCGGTTCCCAAATTGTCGTGTGCTATAGCCCACGTCTTCCGCTGTAGGGTCGGGCCCCCGGACCCGGATCGCCTAATATTTTTCGGGACATCCAATACGATGAAAGGAACCATAGTCACCACCCCGCCATAACTAAATTACATTTTGTGGCATTTAATGGTCATAAGACTGGAATTCCGCTCGATTCCCATGTTTGCGTGTACTATAGCCCACATATTCCTCCGTCGGCCCGGGCCCCTGGACTCGAATCGCCTAATATTTTTTCGTGACATCAAATATGACCTAAGAAACCATAGTCACCACCCCTCCATGACCAAATTACATTTTTGGCATTTTACCATAAAACTAGAATTCCGCCCGATTCCCATATTCGGGACGTCCAATATGACCTAAGAAACTATATTCGCTGCCCCGCCATGACCGTTCCTCGTTTTGTGAGGTTTTACAGAAATAAAACTAGAATTTTGCTTTATTCCCATATTTTAGTGTGCTATAGTCCACGTCTTCCGCTGTGGGCCCTGGCCACTGTACTCGGATCGCCTAAAATATTCCCGGGACGTCAAATACGACCTAAGGAATACAGTTTGACCGCCTGTCCATTACCGTTCCTCATTGTTTGGCATTTTATGGCCATAAAATTGGAATTTTGCCCGATTCCAATATTTTCGTGTGCTATAGCCCACGCCTTCCGCCGTGGGCCTGGGCCCTTGGGTCTGGATCGCCTTAGATTTTTTCAGGATGTCAAATACGACCTAAGGAACCATAGTCATTGCACCTCCATGACCGTTCCTCGATTTCTGGCATTTTACGGACATAAAACTGGAATTTTACCTGATTCCCATATTTTCGTATGATATAGCCCACGCCTTCGGCTGTAGGCCTAGGCCCCCGAACCTGAATTGCCTAAATTTATTTTGGGACGTCAAATATGACCTAAGGAACAAATTTGGACCGCCCCTCCATGACCTTTACTCATTTCTTGGCGTTTGCGGCAATAAAACTGGAATTCCGTCAGATTCCCATATTTTCGTATGCTATAGCTCACACCTTCAGCCGTGGGCCCTGGCGCCCGGTCGTGGATCGCCTTAAATTTTTTTAAATATGACCTAAGTAACCATAGTCACCGCCTTGCCATGACCGTTCCTTATTTTTTGGCGTTTTACGTCCATAAAACTGGAATTTTGCCGGATTCCCATATTTTCGTGTGCTATAGCCCACGCCTTCCGCCGTTAGCAAGGGCCCCTGAACCCGGATCACCTAAACGTTTTCTAGGACGTAAACTACGACATTCAGAACAAATGTTGACCGCCTCTCCATGACCGTTCCTCATGTTTTGGTGTTTTACGGCCATAAAACAAGAATTCTGCCTTATTCCCATATTTTTGTGTGCTATAGCCCACGCCTTCCGCTGTGGGCCCGCGCCCCCGGGTCCGGATCGCCTTAAATTTTTTTGGGACATCAATTATGACCTAAGGAACCATAGTCACCATCCTTCCATGACCGTTCCTCATTTCGTGGCGTTTTACGGCCATAAAACTGGAATTTCTCCTGATTCCAATATTTTTGGGTGCTACAGCAAACGCCTTCCGCCGTGGGCCAGGGCCCCCAAACCCGGATTGCCAAGACATTTTCTGGGACGTCACATACGACCTAAGGAACAAATTGTGACCTCCCCACCATGACCGTTCCTCATTTTAGGGCGTTTTACGACCACGAAACTGGAATTCTGCCCGATTCCAATATTTTTGTATGTTATAGCCCATGGCCCACGCCTTCCGCAGTAGGCTAGGCACCCGTGCTCGGATCGCCTTAAAATATTTTGGGACGTTAGATACGACCTCAGGAACCATAGTCATCACCCCTCCATGACCGTTCCTCGTTTTGTGGCATTTTACGGAAATACAACTGGAATTTCACCCGATTCCCATATTTTAGTGTGCTATAGTCCACGTCTTCCGCCGTGGGCCCGGGCCCCTGTACTCGGATCGCCTAAAATATTCCCGGGACGTCAAATACGACCTAAGGGATACATTTTGACCGCCTGTCCATTACCGTTCCTCATTGTTTGGCGTTTTATGGCCATAAAACTGGAATTCTGCATGATTCCCATATTTTCGTGTGCTATAGCCCACGCCTTCCTGGGCTAGGGCCCCTAGGTCTGGATCACCTTAGATTTTTTCGGGACGTCAAATACGACCTAAGGAACCATAGTCACTGCCTCTTCGTGACCGTTCCTCATTGTCTGGCATTTTACGACCATAAAACTGGAATTTCGCCTGATTCCCATATTTTCGTATGATATAGCCCACGCCTTCCACCGTGGGCCAAGGCTTACAAACCCGGACAGCCTAAACTTTTTCTACGACGTCCAATACGACCTAAGGAACAAATTTTGACGCCACTCCATGACCGTTCCTCATTCTTCGGCATTTGATGGCCAGAAAATTGGAACCCCACCCGATTCCCATATTTTCGTGTGCTATAGCCGACACCTTCCAGCGTGGGACTGAGCCACCGTGTCCGGATTGCCTTATATTTGTTCGGGATGTCAAATACAACCTAAGGAACCTTAGTCACCTCCCCTCCATGTCCGTTTTTTTTGTTTTAGTTTTACGGCTATAAAACTAGAATTTCGCTTGATTCCCACATTTCGTTTGCTATAGCCCACGCCTTCGGCCGTGGGCCCTGGCCCCCAGACCCAGATTGCCTAAATTTATTCCGGGATGACAAATACGACCTAAGGAACAAATTTTGACCGCCCCTCCATGACCGTTCCTCATGTTTTGGCATTGTACGGTAATAAAACTGGAATTTCGCCTGATTTCCATATTTTGCGTGTGCTATAGCCCACGCCTTCCGCCGTGGGCCTTGGCGCCCGGGCCTGGATCGCCTTAATGCTTTTCAAATATGACCTAAGTAACCATAGTCACCACTTTTCCATGACCGTTCCTCGTTGTTTGGCATTTTACGTCCATAAAACTAGAATTTCGCCCGATTCCCATATTTTCGTGTGCTATAGCCCACGCCTTCCGCCGTTAGCCCGGGCCCTCGGACCCGGATCGCCTAAAAGGTTTACAGGACGACAAATACGACATTCAACACAAATTTTGACCGCCTCTCCATCACCGTTTCTCATTGTTTGGCGTTTTACGGTCATAAAACTAGAATTCTGTCTCATTCCTATATTTTCGTGTGCTATAGCCCACGCCTTACGTTGTGTACCCGCGCCCCCGGATCCGGATCGCCTTTAAATTTTTCATGACTTTAATTACGACCTAAGGAACCATAGTCACCGCCCTTCCTCATTTCTTGGTGCTTTACGGCCATAAAACTGGAATTTGCCTGATTCCAATATTTTCGGGTGCTATAGCACACGCCTTCCTCCGAGGGACAGGGCCCCCGGACCCCGATCACTAACATATTTTCTAGGACGTCAAATACGACCTAAGGAACAAATTTTGACCGCCCCGCCATGACCGTTCCTCATTGTATGGCGTTATACGACCATAAAACTAGAATTCCGCCCGATTTCCCTATTTTCGTGTGCTATAGCCCACGCCCAACGCCTTCCGCCGTGGGCTGGGCCCTCATGCCCGGATCGCCTTAAAATTTTTCGAGTCGTCAAATACGACTTAAGAAATCATAGCCACCGCCCCGCCATGACCGTTCCTCGTTTTGTGGCGTTTTATGACCATAAAACTGGAATTTTGCCTGATTCTCATATTTTAGTGTGCTATAGTCCATGTCTTCCGCCGTGGGCCCAGGGCCCTATACTCGGATCGCCTAAAATAATTCTCGGGACGTCAAATACGACCTAAGGGATACATTTTGACTGCCCGACCATTACCGTTCCTCATTATATGGCGTTTTATGGCTATAAAACTGGAATTTCGCTTGATTCCCATATTTTCGTGTGCTATAATCGACGCCTTCCGCCGTGGGCTTGGGCCCCCGGGTCTAGATCGCCTTAGATTTTTTCGAGACGTCAAATACGACCTAAGGAACCATAGTCACTGCCCCTCCATGACCGTTCCTCATTTTCTGGCGTTTTACGGCCATAAAACTGGAATTTCTCATTCCCATATTTTCGTGTGATATAGCCCACGCCTTCCACCCTGGGCCAGGACCTTTAAAGCCGACTGCCTAAACATTTTTTTAGGACGTCAAATACAACCTAAGGAACAAATTTTGACCACCACGCCATGACCGTTCCTCATTCTTTTGGTATTTTATGGCCATACAATTGGAACTCCACCTGATTCCCATATTTTCGTGTGCTATAGCCCACGCCTTCTGCCGTGGGACTGAGCCACCGTGTCCGGATCGCCTTAAATATTTTTGGGACGTCAAATACAACCTAAGGAACCATAGTCACTGCCCCACCATGTCCGTTCCTTTTTTGGAGTTTTACGGCCATAAAACTGAAATTTTTCTTGATTCCCATATTTGCGTTTGCTATAGCCCGCGCCTTCGGCCGTGGGCCCTGGCCCCCGGACCCGGATTGCCTAAATTTATTCCAGGACGTCAAATACGACCTAAGGAACAAATTGTGACCGTCCATCCATGACCGTTCCTCATTTTTTGACATTTTACAGCAATACAACTAGAATTCCACCCGATTTCCATATTTTCATGTGTTATAGCCCATGCCTTCCGCCGTAGGCCCTGGCGCCCATGCCTGGATCGCCATAAGAATTTTTAAAATATGACCTAAGTAACTATAGTCACCGCCTTGCCATGACCGTTCCTCGTGTTTTGGCGTTTTACGTCTTAAAACTGGAATTTCGCCTGATTCCCATATTTTCGTGTGTTATAGCCGACGCCTTCCGCCGTTAGCCCGGGCCCCCAAACTCGGATCGCCTAAACGTTTTCCAGGACGTCAAATACGACATTCGAAATAAATTTTGACCGCCTCGCTATGACCGTTTCTCATGTTTTGGCGTTCTACGGTCATAAAACTAGAATTTTGTCCGATTCCCATATATTCAAGTGCTATAGCCAACGCCTTCCGCTGTAGGCCCGCGCCCCCGGGCCCGGATCGCCCTCAATTTTTTCTGGACATCAATTACTACCTAAAAACCATAGTCACCGCCCTGCCATGACCGTTCCTCATATCTTGGCATTTTATGGCCATAAAACTGGAATTTCGCCCAATTCCAATATTTTCAAGTGCTATAGCACACGCCTTCCGCCGAGGGCCAGGGCCCCCGGACCCAGATTGCAAAAATATTTTCTAGGACGTCTAATACGACCTAAGGAACAAATTTGGACCGCCCCGCCATGACCATTCCTAATTTTATGGCGTTATACGACCATAAAACTGGAATTCCGTCCGATTCTCATATTTTCGTGTGCTATAGCCCACGGCCCACGTCTTCCGCCGTGGGCCGGGCCCCCGTGCCCGGATCGACTTAAAATTTTTTGGGATGTCAAATACGACCTAAGGAACCGTAGTCACCATCCCTCCATGACCGTTCCTCGTTTTGTGGCGTTTTACAGCCATAAAACTGGAACTTCTCTTGATTCCCATATTTTAGTGTGCTATATTCCACGTCTTCTGTCGTGGGCCCGGGCCCCTGTATTCGGATAAACTAAAATATTCCCGGGACGTCAAATACGACCTAAGGGATACATTTCGACCATTCGGCCATTACCGTTCCTCATTGTTTGGCGTTTTATGGCCATAAAACGCCAAACAATGAGGAACGGTAATGGCCGAATGGTCGAAATGTATCCCTTAGGTCGTATTTGACGTCCCGGGAATATTTTAGTTTATCCGAATACAGGGGCCCGGGCCCACGGCGGAAGGCGTGGTCTATAGC